>JAOBAZ010079667.1:0-11890 GCA_026546875.1 Pteroeides caledonicum | reverse complement strand
CTTATCTACGGTCGTAGCCTTCAAAACATGTTTCTTCTTTGAAAAATCCTGTTTGTAACACTGGTAATCGAACTTGTCGAACTTGTAGTTGCTGCTTGAAAATAGTTTGTAATTCGACTTCGAGAAGCCAGGTGGAGGGGCAGAGAGGTCAAATTAGGACTGAGGACAAGTTAGTACCCAGGTCTAAAAAATTTTCGGTTTTCTGATAAGAATTTTGATTGAAAGCTAAAAGATTGCAAAACCGAGAGTGAATGAAATTAAATCAAAGTATATTAGGCAAAACCTGTCACGAAACTGTCAAGGTTTGATACAGTTTTATCTGGAAATGCATCAAAATGGTTGCGTTAAAGGCAGCATGTAGTGCTAACTAGTAGTTTATTATTACCTAGCCAGTCATAAAGTATCATAAAGTAAAGAAGTGAAAAATGCAGCCACACAAAGTGTCCGGCAAAAAAGCAATTGTGCCTGACAATGTCGTTTTTGTACCGGACATTGTCCGTCACCGGACGCTTATTTTCAGGCTTGTTTTTTTGCTATTTGGATTGTGGTTTTATTCGTAAGAACTGGAGAAATGATTGAGTAACTGACTGACAGTCCTTTCATATCTCTTCTCGTTCTCTAGGTATTCAAGTATAAAACCATGACATAATTGGTTATCTACAGATAAATTGATATATCAGAAAATGGCATACAGTATATCCCCAAGATTAATCAAAGAAATCATTTGAAACTTTGCATGTGAAATGCATACAATTAAATGCAACAACACTATGGAAGTTTTAACAACCAGTGGAATTTAGACTTCATGATTTCCAAGATAGGGTTGGCATGGTTGAACAGGTTAACTACACTGTATATGTCAGCAAAAATGTCCTGTAAACCCTTTCACCCAGAAGCATGTCATTTGGTGACCCTTGTAATTTTACTTTCTATGCCAGATTATTTTAGTGGATGTATTTACTATACTTGCATACTGGTTATGCCAAAAATTTTGGATTTACTGTACTCAGGTGTCAGTATCTAGTATAAAAATGTTGTACAAAAAGGTGTTATGCAAAAAAGGTATTAACAGAAGGTTTTCATTAGTGCAATAAAAAGAATATTTTCTATTGTATTACACTAATAAACAATCATTATTTGCATACTATGTACCAATCAAGTCCAAATTATTCCCCATCTGCCCATCTGGGTAAACCCCGATCGACAGGAATTTGACATTTGGTTAAATTCCCCATTGTTTGGGCAAAAACGATTGTCAAATTCCCCCAAGACTCTGGTCAAACCCAAGGGTTTGACCAGAGTTTAATCCAGTCAAATCCAACTGAAATTCCTGCAATGTTCCAGCTATCCAAATTGAAACAACAAACAAAACAATGCAAAAATTATAAAGTGAAGTGTTGGACCAGCACCTTGACCTTCAGCAAACAGAAGATGTACTTCATGATACTTATTAACAATTGCAATTAAAAATAGACTATAGCCGTTAGCCGGACATGCTGCCATTACTAGGTACATGTATTATGACCACACTGGCAGTCTGAATGCATGCATGATGCACCATTGGTATGCGGCAGTTTTGCCACAGTACCAGTAACATGTGGGGCCAACTGGTACATAGTGTGGGGCGAACTGGTTGAGGCGAAGTGGTACTGGGGCAAAACCCCGTAAAGGCGCACCATTCATTGACAATAACAAGTTCACTAATTAAAATTCAATATTATATTGGCAAGTCAAGACCTACAATTTTGGATCTAACATTGCAAGTCATAATTTAATATAACAACCATATTGATAGTAGGCTCGGACGAATCCGAACACTCCTTCACATGTACACATACCATGATAATACCGTCTTTTTTCTCGCCACGTGTGAAACACCATCCACTTCGGCACCTCTGAGTCTGATATTTTCGTTTTAACATATACAAACAAACAGCTCCGGTACCCAAGACAGGTAAACCAAAGCAAAAAACTTTTAACCACCCAGGATGATTCCAAGCCATACTTATGTTAGAATCACAACAAGACGAAGACATTTTGCTATCAAGAGTCAAGACACACTCCTCGACTTTCCAATTTCCAAACGGCCCTCCGCGGCCGTCCAGTGTGCCAGTGGCCACGTTTATAATCCCACAACATGTCCCGCAATAATCCCGACCCCGTACCTCTGTGCCCGTACCCCCCATGTCACAAATCACCTGCACCCCCTGTGCTTGTGGGACAAAATCAGATCAGCTATCGCAGACTAAAATCTGTGCTCTGACTTTAATGGTTTTTATTTCACCAGTATAGTGACCAAAACCGACCAAAACTGGCCACTTTAATATTTACCCTGTCTAACGCCTAGAGAACATTTTCCTTTGCATTTTTTGGTGGTAAATACAACAACAGTATTGCAAATTAAATCATTCGTTCTCATAATACGATATGGAATAATAGCCTGTTTAGCGCTTTCCCTCTCCCAATGTATTAATTTCTCCTGATCTCGTTGGCACTTTTTGTTATAAAAAGCGCATTCCTAAAAACCGCACATTCATTTACGTTGCCGTTCACATTTTTTTTTGTTTCTATTGACAGAACAGAAAACACATCCCGGATATTAATAAAATCTAGTGCAATAACATACACTTGTTGCATCATCATAAAGATCAACGAACCAATCGGCGCTGCTAGACCTGAGCGTTGCGGGATTCCCTGATGCTTTGTGGTCAGGTCGCCCAAAAAACATTTCATTTTTTCTCTGGCCTAATTCTAATTCATTACACACTCAAATGAAATAGTGACCTAATACGAAGAAACACACAATTTTTTTTTTACAGTGTTCTCAAACAATCCATGGCAATTTCTTCGGCCAAAATCGAGGCTTTCCCCGCATCTGTCTCAACTAATTTGCGGATGATGTTATTTGAGACGGGTTGCCAAGGGAAAACATACTGCATTGTGATTGGCTAGCGCGACATTTGCGGTGATCACGAGACTCTCATGGGATTACTTATAAAGATTATTAGAGAAGAACAGAGGCAATTGTCATTTGTCCGACAAAATCACTGTTATTTACGTTGTTTTACTTGCCGAAAATATGGTTAAGTTACGTTGCAATTGTCTCAATGTATCTGTGGATACCGTGGGAAGTGATCTCCGAGAAAGTGAAGGTAACTCATTTCTTTCCCAAGCCGGAAAAGACAGCTTCTTTTGCGATAAACTCTACGAGGTGCAGCTTGGAGTTGGAGGCATACAAAAGGTATGTAAAAGAGATTGTTATTCACATTTAGTTTGCATGAACGTTTATAAACTTATCTGTTGCCGGGTTTGAGCTGACGTACAAGCCTTTTGACTAAAGCTTCACGGTAATAAGCATCAGCTGTCTTAAATATATGATTTTATCTATTAGACTGGATTGCGAAGATAGTCTTTCGCACGGTGACTTTGTAATTACCTTGTTTGGCCAAAATTGGTGTTACAGTAATAATGTGATGAATTTGTTATCTTACAGCATTTACGTCCTTGGAGCTATTTATAAATTAAACATACATGTACTGAGGTAACGTTTAATAGTTTACCAGGAAGTGGTGTATCTAAAACAAAATAACAACCAAATTTAAATGAACCAGACGAATTGAAATTAGCATGTATTAATATTATGTAAAGATAAATGTCACAATTAAACTAAAACAGCGTACAAGATTACAGTAAATTGTTTTTAGTAATGTGGTGCCCTATTTGATTTTGTTATTATTGCACAGTTTTGTTTTAATGTTAATAAAACATGGATCATTGGATGTTTGGTTTGGTTTGTAATGTGACTGCTTTATTATTTTTGGTAAGAGCTATTATAAAAGGATACTTTTCTCTGAAACCAAATATCAACTACAGTAAGAACACCTACATGGAGTGAAATTAAGATCTATATGCATTCAATTTGTCTTAGCTTTACCATTCATTTGTAACTTACTTTCGAAGTTGAACCTTTGGATGCATGGAGGTTACCGTATTTACTGATCAATGACAAGTGTATGTTCATACTTCACTAACTATAAGAAATAAATTAGAGGTTATCAACTAGTTACATCATCAAAAATCAAGGTGGCAGCCTCCATGGATTCTGAACTTCAGCACTGAAAGTAAATTACCAGTGAACTATACAGTTACATATTAGACAAATTTAATGTATAACACAGGTAGGTCTTAATTTTACTCCATTTACTTTCACCACAGCCAGTATGCAATTGCAAATCATTACTTTAAGAAGTCCATTGTTTTTGCACTTCTTGAACATGAAAGTATTTGCATAGCAGGATGTAAATTGTCTGGCTGAGCTGATGCAATTTTGGACATGTAATGAAGAGATGTACTATTTCAAGCATTAAATAAGACTGAAATTTCATTCATATAATTCACATGACAACATACATGTTTTGTAATTATTGTGCAAGTTTTTGAGGTGATATACAAGTGTTGAATACTGTATGTACATTATAAAACCAGACTAGGACACATTGTAAGTAATTGATCCTTTGGCTGGAACCAATGCCACTATTCTAGTGTAATGCTCTACCCACCATGCTACACAGTACACCATATTACCAAGGGTAGTTTTGTAATTTTGGTTTAAAACCAAAATACATGACACAATATTAAATTTTACCAACCTATTGCCACCAGGGGGATTCCCCAAGAAACCCCCTGGTGACATTGGCTTAACCTATTGTCAGCAGGCCTATCGTCATTAGCCAGATTAAAACCTGTTAAGGCCTTTTGTGGCTGGCACCATAGCTCAAGGGTTAAACTGGTTTTGAAATCACACATCTACTAATGAACATGTTCTTTGTTATTGAAAACAAATTACTGTTATACAGATAATGGCATCATGTAGTTAAGCTAAGAATGTTTAGCCATTGAAAGCTGATTGGCTACTTTGGTTTAGTACTTACATCTTATTGGCTTACAATATGATATAATTTCAAGCCCCAAATAAGGCAATTCATATAGAAATTGCATGAACAGACAAGAGTTCTGGAAATACACTATTGAGTTGAAAATACATGTACATGTAGTTATCATGAATACTGTAATAAACACTTTCACACCAGAACAGTGAGTTACAGTAGCACCTAAGCCTATTCAAAATGAAATATCATGTGTGAATCCTTTGACACACATGCATATGAAATGACAAGCCTGATAATTTAAACTGTAATTGTTCTCTTATACACTACTGGGAAATTTTAGGAATTAGAGTTTCTAATCCGTCAACGCTGTGTGGAAGACTGGATTGTTTACAAATGTCTTGGTTGCAACACTGAACCCTTTGCACACCACTCGGTTAAGGCAAAAGAAAGAGTTCTAATCAGTAAAGATATACAGGTAAGAAATTTATGATTTAAAGGTAACTTTATATAATGAAAGTGTTTTTGTTCAACCCATATACATGCTTAAACTGCAAACAACCACCTAACAGATTTTGCTCTGGCTACTGCCAGAAAGTTTTTACTGGAAACCCCCTGGCAGCAATGGTTAAAAACTGCATATTAAATTAAATTACACTACTTCTGCTTGAAGCTTTAATAATGATGATACAAGGCCAAAAATATAGGTCAAAATTGTGTCAAGAAAGGGTGTAGCTACCTGTAGATATAAACCCTGGGACTCAAAGTGTTGTTTTTGGACCTGGACACTATACATTTTATTTCTGTTGCTTAATGTCATTATTTTACAGGGATGGATTTACTAGGGGGGTGTATTCCCCAAGCCTTAGTTAGAGGGGGTGTAGGGTGGTACAAATTTCCCTGTCAAATATTTATTGTATGTAATTAAACTAAACTAAACTAATCATATTTATACTGCATGCTCTATCAGTTTAATCAACTAAACTGTTCTCCCTAGAGGTCCAGTACTCAACTCAGTCTATATATTGTGTTGGCCAATCGTGGAATCCCCATGACAAACTGTCTGCCACCCTCAATGGTCCAACCATAGACTGACATCTACTATAAACTAAATTGTGCCCCCTACAAAATCAGGCTGGATCCATCCCTGGTAATTTATGATGTGAAATTAAATATCATGTTTGACTCTACCCAAGAGACCGAAGGTTCAGTGGCCTCTGCACCAGTTCGTATAAAACTAGGTACGCTGTGCGTACATGTAGATGCGCTTCGGGAAAAGCGCCGATGGATGAGTCAGTTTACTAGAAGGCGGATTTCCATTCAGAGCAAAATGTCGCGCGATCGACTTTCTGCGATCAGTTTCTTTTGAATTGCAACCTGTCAAATGGAACGCATTTCGTTAGATATGGTTGAGAAGACACATTTCCAAAAAAAAGCGATCGCTAAAAGCCGATCCAGCTACATTTTGCACTGAAAGCCTTAAAGCGCTTTCGAACCAAATTAAACTGTTGTGGACCGAAAGTTTCTATCCACAGCAGTTTTGGTAGGCTGTTAGGTAAATTCTCGCCTCACAACAGGTTCATTTTTGCTTCGTATTTGTTTGTCCGTGTACTGTACTTGTACCTGCGCATTAGACTTACTTATCCACTGTCTGACAGGAGCCTTAATACTTTTCCTCTTGCGAGGCTCATTTGTCTTCTTACTAGGCTCATCATTCCTCTTACGAAGCTCGCAATTTTTCCTCTTACGAGGCTCGCAATTTTTCCTCTTACGAGGCTCATTCATTCTCCGAAGAGGCTTTTTAGACCGCCGAAGAGGGCTTTGGCTGGATTTAATCACTTTCAATTCACAAGCTTTTAAAAGTGTTTTGTTGTTGTATGGATATACTTACACAACCTACGAGAACTGCTGTTGAACAAACCCGATAAGTTCTCACAATTCATTTCCAAAATACTTACCAAATCGCAACAAAATCATCGCTTCGGACGTTGAAATACAAAAATACAGTGTACAACTAGTACTGTAGTTCGACGAAGCAGTCGTCACATGACATCGAAAAAGTTAACACAGGCTGACAGGGACCCACAACCTCATACAACAGCAATATAGATTGCGCTTCGTGCTTCTACAGAAGTGAACTTGTATAATTGCACTTACTGGTCGTATAACTTTAGAATCATCAGGGTAATTACAAGCTAACAGTCTTTAATACGATAGCTTTTTTGTTTTTCCAGAGGGATTCAGACAAAATCTCAGCATTAGCGCAATCTGAAAATGTCTCACCAGCCTTTAAAGTTGTTTTAAATCCGACAAATGAGGCCGAACTTGATGCTGGTAAGGCAAAAATGTACACTACAGCAATGCTCAGAAGTAACCTAATGAAAACTAATTAACAGTTATTCTGCGAAAAAGTAGGCTACAGTGTATCAGCCATACTCGACGAGTGTGAGCAGGATAACTGTTTTATTATTTATACAAGTACTGTATTAAAAGATCTCTCTTAGGGTGCTTTCGATTGGAAAATCTGGATTTTAGGATTTCCCAATAAAACGACAAATCCGAAAAGGGATTTCGACGAAATTTAATCCATGACCGAGATGGATTTTGTAGCTTCAAAATCCCTTTTCGTATTTGTCGTTTTATTGGGAAATCCTAAAAATCCAAATCAAAATCACCCTTAGACTTAGGCTCGAACAGCTCTCACTGACGCTGTTTTTTTCTTTTTATTGCGACCTTCTACCTCAGGACATTTAGTCTTAGAATTGTTTTGAAGCATCTGTTTAACTCTGGTTTAGTCATTTCTGTAAAGATATTTGTTTGTAAACTATTTGTAAAGAGGTTGTGAGTGTTTCCAGAAGTAAATCCTGAAAATCTGCATGAGATTACCATTGATGTTTAGAAAATTGTCGTATTCATTGTTACTTCTGAGCAATATTGTTATGTTTTCTGAAAGCAAAATGGCCCCGCAGAGTGCTTTCTGTGCGATATTAACGTCTGGTATCAATTTATGTATTGCAGCCAACAGTTACAGTAACGAAAGTATAACAAAAGCTGCTACAGTGGTCCAGGACCATATCAAAAGATATTTAAAATTCGAAGAAGAAGCGATGGAGGGAAGGATACAGCGCTATGCAGCCGAACAAAAGCGTCAGTTCCTGTTGGTCCAGACTCGGGCTTTCAATGACAAGAAGGCAATGTTAAGGTATTGTACCTGTAGGCTCCCCAAATGGTTGTCTTGGCAGCTGTTTTTGTAGTGTCATTACCGATCGGTAATTACTGATTAGGGACCATTCACAAAATATGATGGTCTGTGGGGGTGTTAGCAAAATCACACATGAGTGTGGGGGGCTATCACAGCAGTTGCAATAGCTTAAATGGCACGTGAACATGTAAGCATCGGTCAAAAATTTGCTGAAATGGTTTCACTGATATTATAAAACCGCAAGTGAATCAAAGGACTACAAATCGTGAATATAACATGAAGTATTCAATAACACTATATACACGCTAGTGGACAGTGTTTTGATTACTTGATTACACAGCTAAAAATCTCACATGCTTGATCAAGGTTGATAGCTTATCAACCCTTGATCAACATTGATGTCAAGGTTGATCAAGGGTGATCAAGGATTGATGAGCGATCAACCATGATCAAGCTCGACGCGTCAAGCTTGATCATGGTTGACGGTTTATCAACCTTGATCATGCTTGATGGCATCATGTGCTTGACGCATCAACCATGATCGCGCATGATGCATCAAGCTTGATCAAGCTTCATATTTCATCAAATTTGATCAGGCTTGATATCATCCTTTGTCAAGCACGATCGTGTTTGATATCAACCTTGATCAAGCATGATACGTCAACCTCGAACAACTTTTTTTTTACTCCAACGTTCAAATTTTTGCTTTGCTTTGATAGAGGGATAAGATGTCTTTCATGTCAAATAGAATACCAATTTAGTGTCTCTTAACTGAAAAAAAAAACTGACATGTCCCCCTGAAAATTGTTCTGGGACACACTTGTACTGTTACTTTGACAGCATTTTACGAAAAGCGGTGGAAAGCAAAGTTAAGGAATGTTTATCCAGAGTCAGTTGAGTGGATGGTCTGGAAGCTCAATAAATATTGAATAGAACTCATTATCTATGTTATTGTCTAGGTTTATACAAGTTTGTGTACCTAAGCTCAACATAGATAATGAGTTCTATTGAATTTTTAATAGGCTTCCAGACCATCTGTTCTACTGACTATGGTTTATCAGACGCCATAGCATGACTCAGGGAAGGTGAATATACTCTTCATAAGCACTTTAACAATTACATAACCAAATTGCTCTATTACTTTGACAGCATTTTACGAAAAGCGGCGGAAAGTAAAGTTGAGGAATGTCTATCAGACGCCATAGCAGATGTACTAGAAACAGATTCAGGACAAGTTTCCGTTGGAAACCCTGTTCGCCTACCAAGTATGTTATTTTTATTACACGAGACGAAGTCGAGTGCCGTAACGTTTTGTTCTTTACACACTATGACATCATCTGTGATCTGTTGCAGCACACACGCACAAGAAACTCCAATCTATTTGTTTCATACATTAAAAAATACGAAAAACAAGCAAAATCTTGATGACGTCATCTGTGCATCTATACTTTAATAACACACGGCTTATGTCCAATCAAATTGCTTGTTTTAATAAGATTGTTGTATAATTAACAAATAGATTGGATTTTGCCGTGTGTACTCTAATAGATCACAGATGCATGATGTCATAGCGTGTAAAGAACAAAAAGTCACGGCACTCGACTTCGTCTCGCGCCGTACTTTTATAGATGTAATAGATCACATCATCTGTGATCTATTACAGTACACACACACGGCAAAATCCAATCTATTTGTTAAATGCACTACGCATATGCAATAAAGTCTGTTGCCCAGATTAAACTTGCGAATGGAGTACAGAAGCGATGGGGTTTTGACAACGAAAACGCTGTATGCAGTGGCATAGCCATCCCATTATCCCGGGGTGGCAATGCAAATTTCAAAACATTACCACTATTTTTTTTCTAAATTGATTGTTTTCCTAGTCCACAAATACAATAAAATCTGCATTGCCATCCCGGGGATGATTTGCTGGTCACTTCATGTACGTACACCCAACGAGCTGTGTGTTTACTGTACACGCGCAAAAATATCACAGGATTGAACAATGTTGTTGACTCAACAACCCCTGAACAGTATTGATATCATGCTTGAACAAGGTTGCTGAGCGGACAGTACTGTTCATAGTTGTTGGAACAACGTTGAACAACGTTGTTGAACCTTGTTCATAGCTGTTGTAACATGATAAATCATGGCTGTTGATAACAACAAGTAAGAACAACATTGATATCAGGTATAAACAGGTCTGATATCAATATTGATACACCTGGCAGCTCAAGCATGTTCAATCTTGTTGAAAACAGCATCGAACAACATTGTTAACAGCTGCGAACAGGCTGTGCGATTCCGCATGTGTACTGTTACACGCTCCAACTCTTTGGTGCAATTTGTCTTTCGGAAAAATGTGCCGCGTGACACAAGTCGCATGAAAGGATGTTACACGAACCACAATGAATGGAACTTATCGAAATTTGTTGCAGAAAGTAGAACTAAATCCAACTTATTGTGCAACATCCAACTTTAAAAAAATTTGTTGCAAGTTGCATGAAGAGGTGTTTTACTCTAAAAAACGTCGTACAACTTGCCACAATTTTTTCCGCGACATAAGTTGCATAAAAAATGGCAGCATTAGATTTAAGGTTCAAAATATCTGTACAATAATTCCATTGATAGAATGTGTATTCCTTGGAGTGTTTTAAACAATAGGGTTATCAAGGTATTTTGAATTCAAAGTTGCTACCATTTCATTTCGCCAGTGATTTCCAGTTTGGTATTTTGTTAGAATACAAATGATTGTTGTGGCTTTTGGTCCGCCATTTTGAATTTTTTTGAGCTCTGCACTTGGCCACTGCTTGGTTTCCACTTTAACACATTGGGGGTGCAGCACCCCTCCTCCCTCAGCATCCCCTGCGCCCCCCCTAGTAGCTACGCCTCTGCGTCTACGATCTCTATGAGGTCGTAGACGACGAAAGCTAAAATCCATATAAATAATTGACCACGTTGGCAATAAAGTTTTCTAAAGTTTTTAACGTGTTCACTGAAGGATACCTGTAATCTATGCTCATGAATTATTAACAAGGTTTACATTCGTATTTATTAACTGGAATACTGGAAAACGTTTTTTCCTGCTCTCGACTTAAAACGTTTCCAGACGTTTCGCTCTCGATCTTCGCTATCCAGATCCATTCTTTTTTTCCGCTTTCAGGCACTTCGTCTGCTTGCATGAAATGTTATACTACAATCAATGACAAGACTCGTCTTCTTACATATGGAGACAACCAAACCCTCTGTGACCACGAGTCTACCGGGAGGTTCAAACCAGGTTGGCATAGATTCATTGGCACATCTGGTACTCAATTGGCAACGTCATGTCCGACACACAATGGTGGCAGATGCAACACTGACGCTGCAGGTTATATGGACGGTGCTCATCCTTCCATTACGGATGGAGTAGTTACACGTAAAGTTTGTTTTGCTTGGGCCAATAGTTGCTGTTGGCGGTTTGTCTTTATAGACGTTGAAAATTGTGGTTCATTTTATCTGTATAAGCTTGTTAACACCCCGGGTTGTGCTTTTAGGTATTGCACTCAATAAAGAAAATGTGGAGTGTTATTGCAACAGGATTATTGTTAACGATAAGTGTAAATATCAAAAAATAAATTTGTTTACGGGTAGAATTCACGATAAAAATATTGTTCTGTATCAAATTAGTCTGAAATAAATAGGTATTCAAGAAAAATGGTAGTACATAAATTTATCTTATAACTACACGATCAGACATACTTTTAGTTGCACATCCACCAACATCATTTATTGCATCACATGCGATAAATGTCCTAAACTT
>JAOBAZ010079556.1:0-11890 GCA_026546875.1 Pteroeides caledonicum | reverse complement strand
ACTTATTTGTATGCGTGACTTTTCTATATACCTGGATTTCTATTTGTCCATCATTCAACACTGTAATTTCTGTGTCAAGGAACGCTATGGTTTGTCCTCTGTCCGTGACTGAGGGTAACTCAATAGTAAACTGAATATTAGGATTGATTGAATTCAGGTGATTGTGAAAAGTTTGAATATTATATACAATTTGCGGCAACTCGAGCTACACGCGCGAACAATTAATTAGGAAGCTAATGCAGTGCTACAAATGATAAACTGAATGAAGTTTTGGAGCTCGTAAGTAAACCGGTTTTTAACCGGTATTTTACAGAGCAATACGGAGTGCAATACGGCTGGTATATTTGCACTCTGTTTTATCCCTTGTATGGTAAAATGACGTGAAAGTCGTATAATAATTACATATATATATACATATACATATACATATACATATACATATACATATACATATACATATACGTACGTACGCACGCACGCACACGCACGCACGCACACACACGCAGTATTTTCAGCCTATTTTACAACAACCTATTTTTTAATGGAATGTTTGGTCACATGTGGAAACAGCTGGTTGAATGTTAACTTGATTTTAACCACTGAGACCTAATATCAAACAGTGAGAGAGGCAAGGAAGGCAAAGTCGAGGATATACACATAGAAGTTTGCATCTGACAAGTAAAACTAGCTTTGTCTAATTAGAAAAAACAAAGAAAAATTCCGCTGTGTGCAAAGAATTCCGCCTAATGGAAATCTGGCTTAAGAATAAAGTAAAGTGCATTGGAGACATTGTTCAGAAATTGTAAAACACACGAGAGATACAGTAGAGTATCGTTTAACACAAAAATAGTCCTTGAGAACTACCGTTGAAGTTACCTGGCATTAGCCAGAGTAAAGAATAAAATATAGAGTATTGGGGCACTGTCATTATACATTTTATTTTGTACTGGTCCGGTATCCACACACTTCAGCCAATCAAATTGCTTTGTTCTGGTCCAGTTTTTCACATCCGGACCGCTCAACCGGACCGCTAATGGCTTTCTATTTAAAAATGTAAACAAACATTGCATTTTTGTTTACATTTTTAAATAATTCAACTGAATCTTGTATTTTTGAAACCAAAATTAATAGCGATAATGAAAGCCGTCACATTGAAAGTAAGTTTTATTATCTTGATGAATCAAACACTGAAAACAAACAAAATATGAGATATACCGTTGTAAAATTTAAATTTATAATTGTGTGTGCAAATCACGCAAACAAATATAATTTGATCAATAAAAATTGAAAAATTTACCCAAACATTTGAATACACATGCCCTTAAACAAAAATCTCTTAAAGGAAAAAACATGTCATTTCATGGCTTTGCTTGGTCCAGATGGGAGAAAACTGGACCTCGGTCATTTTATGACCTCTGTACGGTTTTTCCGCATCTGGAGCTCGCAGTCAATAACATATATGTATTAACCCATTGCCTGTGGGGGGTTTCTTCTGTTTGCCACTAATGCTGCAATGCATACATGTACATGTATATATAATCCGGTAATAGCTTTAAATCCAATTAAGCTCTTATAAAGTAAGATTATAACACAGGATACCAAGAGAGACCAAAAGGTAGACAAAACAACCCCAATGTAGTTATTAGTCATTAATAACTTGTATTAATAAAATTTGTGACACAAAAATCAACAACAAAGATCCTTTTACAACCAACTTAGTCTTCTCTGTTTATGGACGATAATTGACCATTATGTTTCTACACAACACCTTTCTTCACTTTCCATCCCCATCTTCATTCTATTTTCTTACTTCTCACTCTCTTACATTTCTCTCTACAATCTAATGCTGTGCCTTCCTTGGTCTCTCTTGATACCATTTATTTGATAGGACATAACTTGCATCACCAACTCATTATCATCTCTTTAAAAAACATGATTCACAACATCAGCCACAATTTCAGTTTTCACTTTCCACAACTTTACACTTTATACCATCTGACCATTTTCATCTCTGCCCTTTACAGCTTTGGATTCATAATCCACATGTGAATAATAATTTTAAAATATTACACTGATAATACTGTAATATTACACTAATAAAGAAGGATAGGCAAGCATAGCATTTTAAATGCTACATATAAGCATCTTGTAAAAAACTGTGAGAAACAGTAAGCTAATAGACAAGACAATGCAAATGGTCTGGTTTATATTATCTTGTCCATAGTCTAATATCTTTTTTACCAGATGCTTATATTCAGTACCTATTTAGTACGTATTTGTTTTGGGGGCTTTACTGCACTGACAAATAAACCAACATTGCAGTTGAAACATTCTACAATCAGAAGTACTACTTGACCAAACACTAACTTATCTAACAAACTGATCAACCAAAGTTATTGGTATCACACCTTCTGTTTCAAGGGCTAGGAAAAAACAAATCCAGTCAAATGTGGGAAGTGGAAAGTTAATTTAAAATGCAAGCCTGTAAATTAACTTTTGTTCCAAAAGACAACACCGTACATGTAAATTAATTTCTTTGACATAAACAACCCGAAAGTCTTTAGCAAAGACACTTTTGTTATTTAATTTTAAGAAATACAATACCAGTACATAAACTACCAGTAACTCAATTGTTTGGTATTTCCTACAGGTGAGTGACCCATAATACAGGTGATTGCACAAAAGGCTATAATTTCCATTATAATTTCACTAAGCTTAATCTTGAAGACTACTTTCTAATTTTATTGTTTCACTGTGTTTAACCCTTTGACTCCTAACTCAAGGACTACCCCATTGACGAGTAAAATTGTCTGGCATTAGACAGGGTAAAATAACAAAGGTTGACAAATAACATCAGTGAAAAGGTTACACAGACAGTTTTTAACCATTTGACTCCTAACTCATGGAGGGCCCCATTGACAAGTAAAATCATCCAGCACTAGACAAAGTAAAATAACAAAGGTTGACAAATGAGATGCTCTATAATCTTCTAGCTTCTATAACTACAAGTACGCCATCGTCAACTGATAGAGCCAAACAAGCAGCAAGCAGCAAAAGAAACCGTAAGTTTAGGTAGGTAGAAATCTGGCTGGTAGAAATCGTTTCAGTGGGTAGCACTGGTTGACAATAAAATGTTCTGTGATGTATGCACAAAGAGTAAATACAGTGATAAATCCAACAACTTTGTTAAAGGCTGTAAACACTTTCACATTACACGTAAATCGTTGCATAAACATAGCCAGTGCCAAGCACATTGTAATTGCACGGAGAATACTAAAGCTCTTTCTGCTGACTAAGATTTTAGTAGATTTTGAACATTTAATTACCAAAAGACTGTAACTTGAAAACAATTAAATATCTATGGCATTGCAAAATTGTTATTTTTAAGTGAATGACTGTATATTTTAATATTAGTTTTTGGATACTGGATTTTCGATTTGGATACCATTTTACTAATACTGGTATCCACAATGGATACCAAAAAAAATCTAATCTCAAACCCTGGATCCTCAGGAATACAGCATTAAAAAGGCTACAAATATACTTCTTTCACCCCTAAACAAAAAGTCTCCAGCAATACAGGACTCAAAAAATTTCCCTAATTTTCTACTCCTAAAAATGTCAATTGTTGACCTCTATAACTCCACTTTACCTAGTGCCAGATGTTTTAACTTGTCAACAGAGGATCTGCAGCAATACAGGACTGAAAAGGCTACATGATTTTACTAGTGAACAACAATCTTCAGGAATACAGTAGTCAAAGGGCTAAAAACCATCCCCAGTACCTTTTAACCCCTAAACACGCTATTTGTTGACTTTGATTATCCCATCGTCAGGGTCTGAAATTCATTTTTTGTCATATCCCATTGGATACCAAGGTTCAATCTTTTGGTATCCGCCATAAGAATTACCATAATTTTTAGTATGCAACCAATCCATTTGTAAACACTTCTGACTTGCAAATTGGAGCACCAAAACGTAGCATCATGGTGTAAAGGGGGCCTTAGTTTCACTGAACTTGATTTCTTGGTTGGCCAATCAACTACCTTACAAAGTCATTGGGAGACCAACGGTGGTCTTCACTATTCTGATTTTTAAAATGTTGTGGTATCCTATTTGGATACTAGCAAAACAGGTCTTAGTATCCAAAATGAAATTTTAGTATCCTGTGAATACTGGGATACTGCCAATTTCAGACCCTGCACTGTGTCTAATTTGCACACAATTTTACTAGGCAACATTGATCTTCAGGAATACAGGACTCAAAAGGCTCTCTCTCTAATCACTTCAATCCTAAACATATAATATCAACTTTTATGATTCCACTGTGTCTAAACGAGATGACTTTACTTATCACCAGGGACCTCCAGGATTACAGGAGTCAAGGAGCTAAAAACTATTCATATAATCCTTTCACTCATAAATATGCTATTTATTGACTTTTAGTGTCCCAGTGTGTCTAAAGCCAGATCATTATATCTGTCAACTGGGAATCTCTAGGAATACAGGAGTCAAAAAGCTAAAAACTATCCCACTAATCTTATTACTCCAAAGCCTGCCATTTTTATCACTATACTGCATCAAACACCAGATAATTTTACTAGTCTACAAGAGATCACCAGGAATACAATGAGTCAAAAGGCTAAAGGTAAAATGGAAACAAAACTTTGTTATACTTAATAGATAAAGATGCTTGAGAATAAAACTAGACAAAGGTTCAATGTTACAAATATGTTTCCTACAAAGGAATTACTTGTTATTGAGATCTGTAAATTATTGGAATAATATCAAATCATGTACACTCTCTCAACATTTATTTTGATTTTCGGTTCAAGTTACAGTGTTTGAACTTAAATCAAAATAAGTAGCCACATATTTTACATACAATACACTCACTGTGACTGTCATTCCAATAATTTGTGTGTCTAAATAAGAAATTATTTCCCTGTAACAACATATTTGGAACATTAAAACCTGGTATTATTGCCAACATTCTTCTTGAGTTTGGTGTGAACAAGTTTTTGTTTGTATTTCACCTATAATTCTAGAGTGTTAGACAGCGAACAAGAAAACAATTCATTACAAAAAATTTTAGTCCCCTAAAATCCTCATAAGCTTGTGTCCACTCTCTTTTTCTTTCTCTCTCATCCTTACACAACCTGACACAGCATTGTCCTTGGGCTTCCTTAACCTGTGACACCTTGGAAACACTTTCTAAGTCATACATCGCTCCACCCACAAAACACACATTTCAATCATTTCAGCTTATTCCGCTATACAATCTTACATACACGTTCAAGTCCCATTGTTCCTCTCAACACATCACACGGTGTTTTCACATTTTGAGCATGCTACTAAACTATATTTGGTTGCTGCTCTCCAGCTATTGTCTAATGAGGCAAATCATAATAGTGTTCCCCTCCATAACAGTAAATGTTGGAATCAGGTGGGAATTCAGGTATAATAGGCCTTATAACTGAACTAATCATGCAGGTAAGTACAACAATTCCTATATCATGATGCAATATAATTTGTGGTTATGCCTCAAGACTGTATATTTAAAACGGTTTAAAACACTTTTTACATTGATGTTTCCACATTATTAAACAACAGATATTGCAAAGCTTCAGCCAAAAAGTTAACACAATCTCTCAAGCAAACAATATGTGGTATATCACATAGTACTATTAAATAATCAGTGGAAGGTATGCTCTTAGTAATGGAGTAGAAACAATGCAACAGAATATCCAAGTATATAACCTTTTATTACAGACCTAATAACAATAGTGATAGTTCAAGCAATGAAAGGTAATAGTTCCATTCCATAAAATTATAAACATGATAAATATTAAATTAATTGTTATTTGGTTTACAATTCTTCTCACTGCTTGAATAAGGTAGTACAATCTCTGATCGGAAAAAATCTGGCCACAGCAAAGATTCAAAGAAATCTCAGATTTCACTAGACTATACACTGTCAAACAGTGGAACACAATATTTGAAAATAGTTTGTGTAAATGATGTTTTCATCCAACATAGGATAATTGATGAAAATTCCAATACCCCACCGCCAAACCAGGTCTATTTTTAAGTTGAATACAAGTGAAGTTAACACTACGGTTTTATTCCGTCTCAAAAGCATTCTTTCAATACACCGCAAACTTCAGTTAGTTTGATTAATAAGGAATTAACGATCCCAGCAAACACAGTAAATTCGAAGACACTAACGTATCGGGAAACAGAAACATAATAGCAACAACAGTTTTTAGCTATTCCTTTAACCGTACTGAAGTTTCCTAACCAAGACGGTTCCTATTTATCCCAGTGCGTAAATGCTTGTTACTCGACGTTCATTCCCGGCTTGGTGATCTATTCGTTTTACGTTTTCTTTTACTACGCGAAATTTTTACACGTATTTAGTTTAAAAACATCAGGCAGTTCAAGTAACAAGAACTTATTAGTATATTTAAACGGAGTCAATTAATAAAGCTGTTTACCGAGCTACGCGGTAAAATCCAAGATGGCAGCAAATAACAACTATCTTCCATATTCCACGAGGAATCACTCATTCTAGTTCAACGTTGATGAAACATCCGCAAAATATAAAGAAAAACTGGAATAATGCCCTAGATTTGAAATTGCTTTGCGTAAACCTAACAACAAAAACACGCGCGATCTCTCAAGGAAATCTTTTAAAGTGAAATACGGGAAGCCTTCGCGTTGAGGGCTTAAGGAGTGCTTTGGACCAGAAGATCAAAGCTTCTTTTCCGGAGTCAAGAAGCTTCGTATATGTCTTAATACTAAACCCATAAACACAAGAGCTATTGAGACTAAATTACTCAAGACTGTGATTTAAATAAAACTTTAAACTCACCTAAATCGCCAGGACGGTTGACTGAAGTTGTTGTTGTCCAATGCGGGTCCGTTTGTCTTTGGCAATGTGAGAGCGATGCAGCAGGCGAGTTCACTTGACTGTCATGGTTGGTCAAAGCGCGTTGGTCGTGCGTCAATATTTTGTCGCTAAGATTTTTTACGATACCTTCGATGCGTTGTTTCCTTCCCAAAGCAGCGGTAAAAGGTTTAGAACGAACCATTTCACCAGCTTTTTGAACTGCTTCCAAGGAATTGGTCAAACAAAGATGCTTGGAATATGATCCTTTAGGTTGATTCCGTGGACAGATTACAAATGACCGAGTAAAGCAACAGAGAAGATTGGGGACAATAAAAAGTTGGGTGTGGGTGGATTGCCTACATAATCACATTAATCCACAAGGCAATTATTTTATACAAACAATTCTGGTAGACCAGTTATGGTGTAAAAATTGTCCGTGCAATTTAAAGCAGCAACTATACACTCCTTACTAGTTATACACAAAAAGCTCCATATGACGCAGGTCAGATTTCAACTCTAACTATATTACACCTCGTTTAATACAGTGCGGGAACAAATGAATATTTTTTAAAATGCCAAACAATCGTAACTCAAAATGATGAATTACGTTTCTCTCATTCGTTGTTCAATATTCGAAATTTTCGTCATCTTCGAAATAAACAAATAACTATAATTGTTAAACTTCCCGATGTTTTTTGTTCACAACTCAAGACATAACATTTATGACTATTCGAATTGTTGCAAAGGCCAAGAAGATTGAGCGCAAATCCGCAACAATGAGTTAACAAACCAATAAATGGACTTGTCGTCGTTCCAAAATCGAAGAAACCGAAAAATTCCAGCACTAAATTTCACTAATTCTAAAAATGTAGCACTGTAGCCGGATTCGAGCTTGTCACAGTGATTTGCGTTTCTCCGCGAAGTGTTTAACCATTCCTTGTTCCCTTTGATTTTTCGCTTCACGTATCACAGCGTTGGCCATAGCTTGGTTTCGTTTCAACAAAACGTTTCACCCAGCGTACACAAGTTGATATTTTGATCTTTATAAGTTGAACTTATCTTCGATCCTATAAAGGCCTATAAACGGTATTGTCACGCCTTGGATGCCTAACCTTCAACCTTTAAATTCTAATAGTCGACTTTTCGGTTTGTGTCTTTATCACTCGTTTTTCTTTGTCTCTTGCTTTCACAAAGTATAAAATATCCAATCACGGATCCAATTCAAAGTCCTTTGCCAAACTTAACATCTATATTTTCCAGTTTCCGTCACCCCGTCACGATACATTTAGATAATTTCTTATTTTGCTGTGTTTATTACAGTCTTCGTTGTCTTTTTTTATTGCATATTTTGCTTTCCCACAATTCTTTTTATTATTTAATACGAGATTAGCTATGCTGCACGTTTGGGTGATGGAACATAGGGAAGCACATTTTCTGTGCCGGGATTATTGTTCGGGGGGAAACAAATTTCCCTAAGGAACACAAATCACCGTGAAAGCCGGAATAAATATCTGTACAGGAGGCCACTTGGTGCCACAAACTCCAAAATATTTGCATGAAATATACAGTTTGTAATTTGCAATAAGCACGCAAAACTGGCTGAGACCAGCCAGTTCAGCGTGGTTATTGGCCAGAGCACGCAGTTTACAGCTGGCTGCGAAACCTGATGGAATCTGCGCGGGGACACACACTTTGAAGGTCCAGCCGGAGAGGGCCTTCTGTATATTTCTATTCTGTAGCAACAGGGCGCCAATCCACTCCGCGTCCTCACCAATTGTTGACTTGCACAGCGGCGGGAAGTAGAGGCAAATTGTAACAATTTTAGGTGTATACATTCCCGTCACGAGACGCAGTAGATTATAGATATAGTAATCGCCAAAATCATGTTGAGTCCGCTGATGCAATTCTGACAGCGGTTGCCTCGCTGTAACAGTCATCGTAATATGGTCGCACCAGAACCCTCTATACAAGAAAGTTAGGTCATATATTGTTTCAGCCGACCCGCACGTTGTATACCAATAAGGTTATTGGTAACAAAATAATTGGTAACAACGTCTTAACAATCCCAATAATTTATTGGGTACAACGACATTCGTCAAAGCATGGCATATTTGCATAGAAAATACTAGATTACCATATCGAGTTGAAATATTCAAGAACGAGCTAGATATCTTGTGAAATGCTGATCCAAACCCTAACCCTAAATTTTGTAACACAAACTTACTTCTTATCCTACCGTAAATATGCTATCAATAAACTTTTACGGGCGCTGTTCACCGCGTAAGCTCAAATAGAAAATGTAAATTTGGCTTCCACTACAATATCGTTTTAATGCAAATAAGTCATGCTTTGATGAATGCCGTTGTTACCAATAACTTTATTGGTATACAATGCTCGGGACGGGTGCAGCTTTCATGTTTGAACGAAAATGGCGGAATACAATAGAAAAAAATATCGCCGCCATTTGCGATCAAAAAACGGCCAAATTGAAAAGATTTCTTAACAATACATGACTCAGCTCTCTTAAAAACTAACTCGTTAACCCTTTCTGGGCCGCAGTTGACTTTTATTATTTTACGCAGGCTAACGCAAGACGATTTTACTTGCCCAAGGTAGAGCTACGGTCCCGAAAGGGTTAAAAACTAACTCGTTAACCCTTTTGGGCCGCAGTTGACTTTTATTAGTTTACGCAGGCTAACGAATGGTGATTTTACCTGCCCAAAGTTGAGCTACGGTCTAAGGGTTAAAAGAGGACTCTGGGTCGCACTTAACCCTTTCTGGACTATGGGTCCACCTTGGGCAAGTAAAATCGTCTGGCGTTGGCCTACGTAAAATAATCTGGCGTTGGCCTACGTAAAATAATAAAAGTCGATCGCGGCCTGGAAAGAGTTAACGAAATAGTTTTTAACCCTTCTGGACCGTGGGTCTACCTTGGGCAAGTAAAATCGTCTCCCGTTGGACTACGTAAAATAGTGTGGTGTTGGACTACGTAAAATAATAAAAGTCGATCGCAGCCTGGAAAGGGTTAAGGCTCTCACCCACTCATCGCGAAAACCACCTCGCAATGTCCAATCACAATGCTTGATAATTTATTTTAATTAGATGCAAGCACTCGCAGCGAGCTTGCGAGTTGATTTTGCGATGAGTGGAAAAGAGCCTTTATAACCAGTGGTATTTACCGCGATTTTAAACGGATGTGAATTATATTAATGTAGATATTTCCAATCCGCACTTGCGAAAAAGACATGGAAAACTCTCCATCGTGGGCAAGAAAGTTGGAGTGCGTGGTCGACATTCAACAAGCGAAACTCATTCGAAAGTTTAAATTGGCAACAACAAACCGATATGCATTGCAGTTTCAAAACCCAAGTATTCGGCGCCATACTCTTTGCACTGATTTTAAATCATTAATTGGCTGTGTTTATACTAAAGACGGATAATTCGACCGGACGAACTGAGGCAAACTTTCTTAGTTCGTCTGTTAATTCGTCTGCATAAACGCTAACTTTAAACGAATTATAATTGCTCAAATGAACTTAAGGTTAAGCTCGTTTCTTAAAGCAAACTAAGCGTTAAGTTCGACCAGACTGCCAAAGTCAGCATTCTTTAGGCTTACAGTTGTAATACATTGTGTAACAGCTACATTCAAAAGTAAGATGGCGGGGAATATCGCAACTCGCTAGATAACTAAAAAAGAAAGAAAGAGGACAGAAAGTGGACAGAAACTGAACTAAAGTATTTCGCACTTGTTCTGGCTCATGAAACAGAACAATATCAAATTAAGACAAAAATATAAAGATTCATCCTTTGCAAGTAATACCAAATAAACGTCGAGTTAAGTACTAGTGGTTAAAAAGAGAGTGACGAAAGTATACTGATCGGGTGAAGAAGGGTAATAGCAAAGAACCAATTGAGGAGCTTGAATGATACAAAATTTTAAAACCAATATTTTCTTATATTTTCTACATCATCTTCTGCTGTTATAAGTGAGCACAAGTCCTCTTTGCAATGTTACCGCCATTTTTAATTTCGCGCCAAATTTTTCCGCCGAGGGTTACTAATCTTGACGTCATTTTTTTACGTGCGAATGACGTAATCGACTTGGCGAAAGAAATTTCAGTTTGAATTTCTCTCTACATAATTAACAATTAGACAACGAGTCCGAGTTGTCTACGAGCAGATAGTCAGCCAGGGTGCAGCCCGAGTTGACTATCGCTCATAGACAGCAGGGACGAAAAAAAAATACAGTTTTTCTTATGTAAACTAATGAAAATGTTGCTTTTTTCGCCGCAAATCAACCGTTGTCTAATTGTTAGGATTTGTAATAGACAATGACTGAATGTATACTAAATATATATGATATCACTTCTTGTTCGCACCCCCCTGATGGTGGTCAAATATGACTGAATGGTTATTAAAAATTTTAAAAATTGAAATGATGTATTATTAAACAAACTGTCAGTAACGACTGTTTCGTGTTTAGTTAGTAAAAAAAGTGTGGAATTTTTATATAAAAGATTTGTAAAACGTTCAGAACTTATTTTTCTTAAAAGCGAAATGTACGGCGAAAGAAGAAACATGTAAAAGTCCGAGCATTATGAGTGGAAACGCCTCAAGACGTTCATAGCGTTAAGATTCGCAACAAAACAAAAACAATGCCCAAAACCAGACGAAACGTCGAAAGACAGCGCTACTGACAGCAGACAGTTGCCAAGAAAGGCAGACCAATGATCAAGGTGACAAGGACAAACGGAAACAAGAAACCCCTCCATTGGAAAATTGCGAAGATTATGATGTGGAGTCAGTAAGTCAACATAAAATGGTGCTACGAACTCACTAAGTATAAAAAGAAGAACAAACTCGAAAGGAAGCAGAAAGCAGTGAATACAACGAGCGTCGGAAATACATTATGATCAGTAGGGTAGCCAGCCTGACGATTTGTCCCGCTATGCTAATATTTTGGTGTTCATTGACTGTGAAAACAATAAATTTCTAAAG
>JAOBAZ010079445.1:0-11892 GCA_026546875.1 Pteroeides caledonicum | reverse complement strand
TATATATATTTAAACATATATGCAATTTAAGGACAAGTAAAAAGTTTTAAATGTGGGACCAAAACTTTTATAAAAAGCAAATATTAGCGCATGACAACTGCATTTCACAGTTTTATTCATCGCAATGGCGACACTAGTCGTACGAAATGTGTCATTGCGTTGAATAAAGCTGTGAAATGCAGTTGTCATGTGCAAAGAGACGGACGACTACATGACATCATAATATGAAATTTCGATAAAACGTCGTGTAATCGATAAAACCATCTTTGGAGCAAAACAACAGACGAGCGTGCGAAGCAGCGCTCTCACAATTAATTTCCATAAGTTTGTTCCTACGGAGGGGTGGGGTGTTGAGAAATATGACCACAACGAACTTTTGAAAAGAATGCATAATTTCCTCATTATAACTAATACCACCCCCATAGAAACAGCATAATTTATAGAATTTTCCTTAAAAAGTGAGAACAGTGGTGCGAAGTATGTGTGTGAAGGAATAAGCCTTGCCTTACCTGAAGTACTCTTTAAGGTGCCCTTCACTGGGAGAAGCGATATCCATTGAAATAAACTACCTATGAAATTCCGATCTTTATCTGGCAAGAACTTTGATAAGTGTTCTTGTTTAAAGTTATGCTTTTAATAATGAATCGTAAAGCATCGTAAACTACTTGGACTGAGGTCATTTGTGCATAGTTACATTGTGAAACAACATTTGCTACATCATTCATAATGTCTTACTTGACTTCTCTGGATAAATTGTCAGACGTCATTCAAACCAGATAAGAATAAACAACATAAATCAAATCTGTAGGAACCTTACTTTAAAAAAACCGCGAATGTCACAAATGACGTCATACAGTTCTCGGACTGTTTCCGTCTCATGCTCGAAAACTGCTCTTCCAACGATGTTAGATATTATGTAAGTTTGAACGCACAAAGCTGGCCACTGCATTGACTAGATGAGAAACTTTTGACTGAAATAAAGTTGCATGGTACTATTCAGATATCATATTACACTTATTCATATGACACCATGGTAATCACCGAACACAATGCTCTACGGTTCAACAATAAAGTAGGAAAAATTTGATCTTTAAATTCAATCTACATAAGAGTTCGTAATGATACGGAATGTTGAGTACAGAGACTGTAAACAAGTTTTTAATTAACAAACATTTTCTTGCAACACCTCATCTCTTCATAAAATAATTTTTGGGAATGCTTAATCAATAATATATTTATCGATGTATTTCGAATTTAAAATTTCCATTAGTGAGCTGTGTACTACCACTGACCTACTTCTAGAACTACTACTCAGAGTTTACATATCAGACAAAGTGAGATATCTCGATCGAGAACAAGAAGAAATACTCATGAAAAACAACAACAATTTCTGGTGACCGTACATCAACAAAATTGGCCATTTCCTCTGATAAAGGGTCATTCAACTATATACGCAAAGCAGTTTCACCAAAAAAAAAAATACATATATATATATATATACTGTATATAGCTTGCACCTTGGATCCTTCTATCTGGTGTTTACTTAGTTGCCTAGTGCTGTGAATCGCGACTTATTGGTCGATTCTAAGGGTTGAATGCCAGGCTAGGAGTTATGGGCTTCCCAAACTCTAATTTAACGCGAAAGAGAAAAGCCTGGGACGACTTACAGTACCACAATAACATCACTAGATGACTACATTTAGGCGTCGTTCTCCTAGTGGTGTAGTGGTAACACATCGGACTAGAAAACCGTGGCTGTGGGTTCAAGTTCCATCCAGAGTGTATCCATTTTCTCTTTCATCTATACTATGTTATAAAATAATTCCGTTATAATCTGTGTGCGGGTTTTTCATATATACATGTAATAGTTTATAAAGAGTTTATAAGCTTGTATCCAGTTTGGATTCTTCTACCTGTTGTTTTACTTAGTTGCCTTAGTGCTGTGAATCGCGAATTATTCGTCGATCCTATAAGTGCTGAATGCCAGGCTATATGAGTTATGGGCTTTCCCAACTCTGATTTAATGCGAAAGAGAAAAAACCGTAAGACCTGCCGCACACTGGAGCTATGTGCTTAGCTCATTGTCATTTTGGAGTATAAAATCGAATGAGAATCGTAGATCAACCTTGTTCAATCAATCATATCTCGATAACTGCTTATGATTGGTTGTTTGGCTTGATTTCATATCCCGAAATGACAATATCAGCTAAGCATGTAGCTCCAGTGTGCGGCAGGCTTTAGGTAATGATGAAATAACATGAAAACTCACGCTCTATTAAGTATACAAATTCTGCATTATTATTACCTATTTTGGTAAAAAGGAAACGCATAACTCCCTCAACGGCTACCATTTGCAAAACGTGGGGTCCAATCAGTCCCTCTTTGTCAGTATTAAATGGCTCCTTCACTCAGTGGTACCAATTTCATGGGACCAAATCAGCTTCTTAGTTTCTTCACCAAAGTAATGTTTAGTATATAGGCGTATATATAGGCCTAGCTTTTCTCATAGAATTTAGAAACCTGCCCATGAAATTTCAATTTTCAATGTTAAACGTCTAACAACCATTGCAAGAACGTTCGAGCTACGTAAGATGTGTTCTCGTTTCCACTACGAAATAATTGAAGTCTAGTTGAACGAAAAGTTTCAGTGGCAAAATACCAAACGACCTGCCCAAACAAGCACGACTTCCGTTTGCGCAAAGCACAGAAAATGGACAGCAAAACTATGGTCATAAGTCATTTTTAGAAACGAGTCATGATGTTTGCTCCAAAACAGTGATGGTCGAGTGAATGTCTGACAAATGGTTGACGAGAAACTCGAATATTAAACTGTGTCCTGTCGACACTTGAACATGGTTGTGGTGGAATAATGGTGTAGGACTTACAATATGGCTCAAGAACTGGATGTTTATTATAGTCAGTGGTAGGCTAAATGCTCTGGAATACATCACCATCTTGGAGAATGCGCTTATTGAGGTAATGACATGCAGTAATGAACTGTCCGGCTTGGTCACCAAACCTCGTTCCCCTTGAAAACGTGGAACCATAATGGCGCTCCAAAAAATGTCCAACAAATACCGATGAGCTGCGGTAACATATTCAGTCTAAAAGAATTTTCTCATGATAAGCTAACACAGCTAATCCGAAGCATACAATGTACATGTAGGTATGAATATGAGATAAAGGCTAGAGGAGGTCCTGCAATGAAGTAATTGAACGTTGGCAATATTGTAAATATTGCAGATAAATTTTGTGATAATCTAACAATTGTACCCTTAGCTTATTATCTTTAAAATTACTTAAATTTAAAAATTAAAAAAAAAAGATAAATTATATTGAAAAGATCATTTCATTTTTACCGAGCTTTTACAATTGTCAAAATTATTAGGGATATCAGTTTGCCGTTATTTGTAACTTAAAAGCTCTTTATTTATATTTAAATATGATTCCGCAGTGTATTAAATAACTGGGTTTATTATTTATTTAAAATATTTCATGGCTTCTTATTGGCTAATAGCCATGCGTGAAATGGTCGTGTCCAATGAACGACGTCATAACGTGGGATACAACTTTTCTTCTTCCACGTTATGAAATCACAACGTGAACGAAAAAGTCGTATCTCGCGTTATGACGTCATTCAAATGACAACGACGGCACAAAAGGGGGAAAGTAGAACAACACAACTGACTTCCTTTAGGGGAAAGTATTTTTTTAATTCTTTTAAATAAATAATAAACCTTTTTGAACTTTTTTGAAAAAAATTATTGAATTCGGTTTTCCCATGATATGAAGGATTATCGAGCCTCACTTTGTGCTTATCAACCTCAGCCTTCGGTTGAGAACGACAAACTTCGGCTTGACAATTCTTCATATCACGCTCAACCTCATTCAATGATTGTTAATAATCAATCTGATTTAGCAGCTCGCTACTTTTACATTGGGTGTTGTTTTACTAGAAATAAAACGACGCTGTTTAAATGGAAATAGTTAAATCTGACTTCGACTGAAATTAAATTGATCAAGCAGCTCACCCAGAATATGTTGAAAACTTTATGGTGTTGACATGAATTACTTTGTTCTCTGGAAAAAGTAGTTTAACACAAGTCGTGATCGAATTGTTGCAAAAACAAATAAACAGAATTATTACAGCAGTTCGGCAGTTTTACCATTAATTCTATGCAAAATTACATTGCTTATAAGCCAAAATCGTATAGTATATATTTAAACATATAATTCTACGTGCAGTTTATGATATGAATCATGTGTGCAGTGAAATTACACTATTAACATATAATAAAAGACCCTTTCAATTAACATGGTCTTTTTACAAAAGAAAAACAAAGATCAGTTCCCGAGTATTGTTAGCATGTGGTCAGTAATTGACAATGTTATATTAAGTGATTCTGAAGGCTAACACCATGGGGTAGCCAGCAGCTAGCTAACCATGCATACGAACACAAAATGTCGGTATTTATGACTGCATGCATATAAACATTTTACTTTCTACAACTTTCCTTTCAAAACCAGGGCTTCTTTGAACATCAAATGTTGTTACCAGTATCATGCAATTATTAAAATAAAGTATTTTCAGTTATGTTCAGATATTTTCAAAACTTGATTAAATTACAAAAGTATTTTCAAGAAAGTTAAATTTAGCAACAAAATGATAGCTTAACCTTTTATTGCATAATGTCCACTTATAGTATTTTATTTCAACGTCTAGGTATGAAGAAAATACATTTTTGTTCACTGCATGCTATTTTGACTAGACACACTCTTGAGAAATGTGGTGTTGAGTTTAATTAGAGCAACACTGAAAGTACTTTAAATAAATCAACTTACTTAATTGCCTGCCAGTTTGTCAACTTTCTTGACACTTTATTAACTTGTCACTTGAATAATCTTTCTTTGCCAAATGGTTTAAAAAAATGCAAATATTACACTGCTCGTCACAGATATCGTTCAGTAAAAATGCATTATCGGAGTAGTTACAAATTATCCAAGTGTTTAACAATAAAGTTATAAGTCTCTATTTTTATGCAAAAGGAAGCTACATTGTTGTCAAAGACTCAATAACAGTGAACCTCTATAAGTACATAGAAATTATAGGAACATATGACCGTCATGTTTTCTTCAGACACAAATGACAGGGCCGGATGCTTGCAGGGATCTATTTTTTATATATTGCATGAATATATTGACCGTACTTACACGATTCTCCACCATATATATATAGGATATATTAATTTTACTAAATGATCAACTACATGTTATTTTGTTAAGTGGCCGTGATATTGAAAAAGTGCTTATTATTTGTTAATATCGTCACCTGTACAAATGTATTTGTCAGTCTGTGCTGACGCCCGTTTCCAATTTGACATGTCGTCCAAAATAGAATTTTCACAGAGCCTTTTTTAAAATATTCACTGGCGTAGCAGTTGATTTTTAACTATATATCAACCAATAATAATTCGGGAGTTATCGACAATATGAACAACGTATTTAAATGGTTTATTAACCACTGTATAGGACTAAATCAGTAATTTGAATCAAATTAACGAGACGGTTT
Source organism: Pteroeides caledonicum (assembly GCA_026546875.1). Taxonomy (NCBI): domain Eukaryota; kingdom Metazoa; phylum Cnidaria; class Anthozoa; order Scleralcyonacea; family Pennatulidae; genus Pteroeides; species Pteroeides caledonicum. Next base: position 6,323 of record JAOBAZ010079445.1, on the reverse strand, counting down.
CCTTGAATAAACTATTTTGTTCTGTAGTTTAATAAATATTTCAATATTCTGTACAAAATTATACAAACATTTACAATCATTTTTAAATAAATAATAATTCTGCCAACATTTGTTGTTCGTTAAATAAAAGATCAGATAATTTTATTGTTTATGTTGGTACTTTGCCAACTCAGGTATAAATGCGATAACGGTTCCCATTTATCAAAATGGCTCTAAAACGTAGAGCTTCGTTTTAGATCAACTAAAACATCAAACCATTGATTCAGCATTCTTCTGATTGGCTGTTTCGTTCTATAATCCTGTAATCCCACTATTATTGTTTCATGAGATATTCATATTGTGGAGCACAGGATCCATTTAGTTTGAATTTTGCTGAAGATATCTGGTGAAATCTGCCAGAGATCATCTGGTGTTGGATAGTTTTGCAATATGGTTTGTGTTCGTGGGTTTAATAATGCAGTGATGATCGTGTAATGAATTATTGCTTCTTGTGATCAACAACCAACAAACACGTCACGAGACACGCGATACCTGCAGTATTGCTCATTCGTGCAATTTTCGATGGTATTCTTACTTTAGTAATCTTTTTTCCATCATTTGCGATGCAATTTCGCGAAAAATTTTGTCCGTGTTGATTCCAAGTTTAGCTGAGGTAATAACAAAGCAGCACTTCTTCTCATTACTAACTTTAAGTGCTTCTTGTGTTGAAATAACTTGCTCTGACGAGGGTAGATCACATTTATTTCCAACGAGATATAAAGGAACTTCACTTCCCTTAGCATGGATTACTTCATCTAAGGTTTTGATTGCTCTTTCGAACGAGGCTCTGCTATTTAGTTCATACATTACGACAAAGGCCTGACCCTCAGTAATAGCCAGGTGTCTCATTGCAGGAAATCTAAACGAACCGTCCGTATCGTAAATTCGCAATAACACTGTAGTATGAAATGATTTTAAGGGGTAATGTCCATCGTAAACATCTTCCAAAGTTGGCTCGTGTGACACAGGGTATGGTTTTCCAAGGAAACGTTGAATGACTGCAGTTTTACCGCAGTTGGTTGATCCTAACACGACAACATTGACACGGAAACTTTGTTGACTTTCCTTCCTTTGTTTTCTTTCGCTTTTCTTCATGGGTTCTGGATGACACTGAACAAATCGTGCCAAATTTTTTAGATTGACCTTATGGTTTTCCATAACTTCTTTTATCGGTTGCATATTCGCACTTATCTTACGGCCTTCTTTGTTTTTTTGATTATTGATGTGTTGTGCGGGGTTCCTACCACGCGGCATTTTATTGAAACTGTGTTATGACCACAGGAAGTTCTTAAAATATTTTAACGTTAATCAAGCGTACCTTCGACTCTTGTTCTACTCATCCTAAGTATGGGAGGACGTTGCTAAGTGCATGACAAAGAAATACCGAAATTGCTGTAATTCTTACCGCTCTATGTCATAGGCAAAATCCTCGGAAGATTAAATCAATACGTTCGCGCCTTTGGCGTGATCTGTCAAATGACAAACTATTATATAAAGGATGATTTTTTGTATCAGCAGTAATGTTTAGTGCAATGCATAACAAGTGATTTTACTTTAGTAATTTGCAATTCTAATACACCCAGCTGTTCAATATAGACTTCGCTTTTGAACTGAATTCATTGTTCTGAATACCCCCTATCAATAAATATGGGGGAGGTTGTTTTTTCCAAGGAAATTGCTTAGTTACTCAATTTATTTAAATTGAAAACATTTTGACACCAATAACTGACTGTTTACACTGATTGTTATTTTCTTGCACGTAATTGAGACTGTGAAAACTACATGGGCTGGGCTGGCAAACAGCTTGACCTCAACAGCAACCACAAATAACAAGAAAAACCACGTATTCTTCTAGAAATCGTGGGATATAGTGACCGTTATTTAGATAGAATTTCAGGACAGATTAAGCACTGAGTTTATGCCTAACCATAATATGGAGTGCCTCAATGCTGGGTGAACTATTTACAATATTACGATCGCTAAAACTATAAGGTAAAATAGTAAAGTAAGATTGAATGTTATACGGCATAACGAGTATGACAATTACACAAAATTTACCAAAGAAATTAGAAGATTTTAAATATGCTTTTTAACATTTACCTAATTGTAAAGTCATCAAAAATTTGATCTCATCAACATTTAAACGTATAAACAAGATTGTGCGTGACGTTAATATACATCGGCTATTTTATTTATTATGGCTATGTTTCTGGATTATTTTCAGATTATGTTTGGGTTTTATTTATATATACTGAATATTTTACCAACACCATAAATCATTTAATTTACTTTTCAAGGAAAACGCTTAACTGAGAAGGAGTTTAAAAACTATATTCCTTTACCTTTTTCTGGCTGTGGTCAATGCAACGTTAAAACAATATTGTCCAGTTTTTCTTCTTTAATTGCTGGATGCGTTTACTTGTAGTATACCAAATTAATCAAACAGCAAGGAAAGTCATTATTATTAAGTTATTGAACAATTTCAGCTGCCACGCAACATATGCTGTGTGAAATCAAAATTAAATCAAATAATGAATGGTCGTAAACTACAAAATGACTTTTGCTAACGTTTCAAGCAAAAACTCTTCATTTTATGCTAATGTTGGGCCTACCCTCAAAACGTCAGACATTTCACACGTTTGGCACTTGACGACCATTTCTGGCTGTAAAATTATAATAATAGTATAATAGCGGTTATTCGTGCGCGTTCGTCATGTGTTATACACGAAATAATCTAGATAAATCGCACTGTAAACATACCTAAACCATGACTGGACTATTAATGTACGTTTACATTGAGGTTATTTGGGGTAAACCATGATTAAGTACACAATGTAGGGAGAAACAATAGTGCCACTTACGTCGGAACCTTTGAAGTTTCTCCGCTCGCGCATATCGCAATATCGCGAGCATTGTGAGCTAGTAAACTTCATGTTCTGGCCAGTAAGCACGCTGAAGTGGCTGCTCCGCCTTCTGTCCAGTAAATTGCATAATATTTTCCATAAAAATATAAGCACACGTTGTACCGCTAAAGCCTGGTTTCCATATTATGATTGTTACGATCGCCCAAAATAGTGTCCAGCCAATCACAGCAATCGTACTATCTCCCTCAACAACACTAGGATCGCTGTAACTGGCTGAACACAATTTTGGGCGATCGTAGCGATCATATGGAAACCAGGCTTAAGTGGCTCCTTTGCATAGATCTTTATTCTGTGGTTAAGAATGACAATTTTACCTATACACATTGTGGGGTCAAGCTTACCTACGCCAGTGCCTAAGCGTATACACGAACCAAACTATGGCGGTCAGTTTGCTGCATGGCCGCCGGTTTTCGCTTTCTCAAATAATTTCAAAACCTTTTAGAGTGTAAATGTGCCAAAAAATGTTGTCTGCCAAAATTTGTCTTTGGTCAAAATATGGCGGCCTGCGAAAGCAGTTCAGGAAATATTTCTGCCCGGGTAGATAGTTTATAATTTATTACATTCATGCGCAAACGAAAACTGAAACCGAGTACCTTCAAGAAAACACTGGAAGATGCCAGAGTGGAAAACAAGATAAATTTTGGTCCAATTTTGAAACATTTTTTATTGTCAACATTAAAATCAAAATTGAGCAGCAAAAACGCCAGTGACTTAGTCTGCCAGAGCAATTTCGTGGGCCTTGCTATTCTATCATATGTTTAACGATATGAGTATATAATTCTTTTTAAATTTACATAACACAACCAGTTTCTATGGCAACCTACACCGCTACGAACATGTAATTGTTTTACTGCAAACATCGCGTTTCACTAAATTGTTTCAAGGATTTCTTCTGTGATTAAAGACTTTCGCTTGAATTTTTCCTTGTTCGACTTTATATTCCTAATAAACTACAACACAAAATGGAAAAATGAATGACACGAATCTCGAGTGTTTACCTGTTCCAGACGTCTTAAAAAAGTGACATATTAATTATTCGTATTCTATATTGGTACAAACTCTGCGATGTTTGCAGATAAAAACTCTCAGTTTCTTGGACACTTTGAAATAAAACTGGAGTTGTCTGAGCCGTGTTATTTGTAGGAAGGGCTCCTAAAAAATATTGTTTATAAATCACTCAACAAATTTTGCTAAAGGAATTTATATAATTATAATTATTGGGCTACATGAAAATTCGAAACATGCGACAATTAAAATTGTGGAATCTTTTGCTGGAAACGTTTATGTAAATTTATGGGAACTGTTTCTAGAAACAAGACAGAGTGTTCAACAAGGAATAACAGCTGTCGGCCATTTCTAACCGGGACCACAACACGTCCAACATTCCCTGTCATTGTGAACTTTTAGTGAATGCATTTTACTTTTGCTAATGTTAGATGGCTTTCTCGTTGAGCAAAAGCTTTTAGAGAATATGTTAATATATATGCCAGTATATCTTCCTACGTATCACGCTGCCATGGCTAAATTCTAGTAGTTTACTCTGGCTAACGTCAGGAAGGACTCGATTGCTTGAACGCGGAACTAAATCGGAAGGTGTGGATTGTAAGGATTGTGACTTACTAAATTCCATTCCAGGTTATATAAAATATTTGCAGCAGTATTTCATCGAACATAATTCAATTGAAAACAATTTCAATTTGGACAATAAAACCCGATTAGATTCAAATTCTAATTTAGAGCAAAATGTCATGCACGGGTGAAACGGTCACAATAAATATATATATAGATACATAGATACTGCAATTATCCGTGTTTTAAAATAGTCATGTTGATACTTCTTTAATAAAATTAAAGATAGAAAAAAAACATGCCTCATCTATGTATATAAGTGTAGCTTTGCTCAAATAATCTAAAGTTTTTATTCCTTCCGACAACTTTGTTACAAAACATGCTTGGTAGGGTACATAGAAATGTTTCACATCACGCTTGTGAATCATATGTGAACTTCGTGTGATTTCATATAAATCACGCGTGGGCAATACTAACACTCCAGATAACCTAAAAACACAAAAGGACTGGTACTAGTTGTCAAATTTTTTTCTCGATTAAAACGTCTAAATTTTTCTTGAAATATACTTTACTTCATTCCCAAACTTATGACAGACTTATAATTTTGTTTATTAAACATTATTACTAAGTTTAAGCACGCTTCATTAAGGAATAGCAAAAAGTGATTAAAATATGGAGTAACGTAACCAGCCCGACAATTTAGTCATGCTATGCAACAACTTCCATGGTCAACAACTGTAAAAGCAATGAATTTCTAAAGAAATGATCGTAATGATGTGAAATTTGCATGACCAACCTTGCGAGCTGGCTTCACCACTAAAAATAAGCAAAACGGATTTCTATTTTTTATCCAGTTCCAGGCAGTTTTTTTAGTTCCAGGCCAGTTTTTGCATGGTTGGTATTTATATTTTTTTATCAAAGTAAGGCCTGATTTCCACTAGGCGAAATCTTTTGTGCGAAGCGAATTTTCCTTTTGTCTCTCAAGCTTTCAACCAGAATTGACCGAAATCCTATTGAATTTGAACAAAAGAAACTCGCTTCGCGCGAAATTTTTCGCCTAGTGAAAATCAGGCCTAAGGCGGGTATTTCGCTAGGAGAAATTTTTCGCGCAAAGCAAATTTCTTTTGCTTCAATTCAATTTTGATTAGTTCTGGTTGAAAGGGAGATTGTAACTTAGATGAAATAATTGATTAGGATATAGTGAGCTCCGTTTCCTCAATTATCATCAATTTTGGCGATATATCTCTCGAACATATTACGCTTGTCGGAAGAATTCACAAGTTAAATTAGCATTCAAACAAGTCGTCATATTTTGTTGTCCCGTGACCTTGTTTATACAAAAAAAATTTTGTTTAGCAAATACATGAGATATCTTTGTGACTGATAGTTGACGATGTGATGCTAGTATACGAATCAACTGCCTGTCGTATACGTGTATTTATGTATCGTAGAATCAGGAAACCGTTAAAGGGAAAATTTCTAGTCTTGGGTTCTGGTCTTGAAGCACGGAAGTGCGTTTAGACACACCAATATCATGGTTTACCAAGAATACACAAACTCAAGAACAGTGGTTTGGCAAAGGTGATGAAAACGGGCCTTTTTATTTCAACGACATAGTTTTCATTTAACCACGCTTCCTATTAATAATCAATTTACTTTAATATGCCAGGCGTTAAGCCCGGTTTTCACGAGCGACATAAGCAAGAAAACAAAACATGAATGTTACTCTGGGGACTTCAAAGACAAAAAAGGAAGAATTTTCTATTGAATTTGCTTTTGTTCTACCTTAGC
>JAOBAZ010079334.1:0-11893 GCA_026546875.1 Pteroeides caledonicum | reverse complement strand
AAGACAACGCAAGACAAGACAAGACAACGCAAGACAAGCCAAGAGAACGCAAGACAACGCAAGACAACGCAAGACAACGCAAGACAACGCAACACAACGCAAGACAAGACAAGACAACGCAAGACAAGACGAAAGAACGCAAGACAAGACAAGACAACGGAAGACAAGACAAGACAAGACAACGCAAGACAACGCCAGACTAGACACGACAACGTAAGACAACACAGGACTAGACAAGACAACGCAAGACAAGACAAGACAACGTAACACGAGACAAGACAGCGCAAGACAACGCAAGTCAAGACAACACAAAGCAAGACAACGCAAGACAAGACAAGACAACGCAAGAGAACGCAAAACAAGACAAGACAACGCAAGACAAGACAAGACACCGCAAGACAACGCAAGGCAAGGCAAGGCAAGGCAAGACAAGACAAGACAAGACAAGAAAAAACAACGCAAGACAACGCAAGACAACTCGAGACAAGACAAGACAAGACAACGCAAGACAAGACTAGAGAACGCAAGACAGAACAAGACAACGCAAGACAACGCGAGACAACGCAAGACAACACAAGACAACGCAAGTCAATGCGAAACAACTCAAGACTAGACAAGACACCGCAACAGAACGCAGGACTAGACAAGACAACGCAAGACAACGGAAGACAAGACAACGCAAGACAATGCAAAACAAGACACCGCAAGACAACGCAAGACTAGACAAGACAATGCAAGACAACGCAAGACTAGACAAGACACCGCAAGACAACGCAAGGCAAGACAAGACAAGACAAGACAAGACAAGACAAGACAAGACAGAACAAGACAAGACAAGACAAGACAACGCAAGACAACGCAAGACAAGACAAGACAACGGAAGAAAAGACTAAAGAACGCAAGACAAGACAAGACAGCGCAAGACAACGCAAGACAAGACAACACAAAGCAAGACAACGCAAGACAAGACAAGACAACGCAAGAGAACGCAAAACAAGACAAGACAACGCAAGACAAGACAAGACACCGCGAGACAACGCAAGGCAAGGCAAGACAAGACAAGACAACGCAAGACAACACAAGACAACTCAAGACAAGACAAGACAACGCAAGACAAGACTAGAGAACGCAAGACAGAACAAGACAACGCAAGACAACGCAAGACAACACAAGACAACGCAAGTCAACGCGAAACAACTCAAGACTAGACAAGACACCGCAACACAACGCAGGACTAGACAAAACAACGCAAGACAACGGAAGACAAGAAAACGCAAGACAATGCAAGACAAGACACCGCAAGACAACGCAAGACTAGACAAGACAATGCAAGACAATGCAAGACTAGACAAGACACCGCAAGACAACGCAACGCAAGACAAGACAAGACAAGACAAGACATGACAAGACAAGACAAGACAAGACAAGACAACGCAAGACAACGCAAGACAAGACAAGACAACGCAACACGAGACAAGACAGCGCAAGACAACGCAAGACAAGACAACACAAAGCAAGACAACGTAACACAAGACAAGAGAACGCAAGAGAACGCAAGACAAGACAAGACAACGCAAGACAAGACAAGACACCGCAACACAGAGCAAGACAACGCAATACAACGCATGACAAGACAAGATAACGCAAGACAACGCGAGACAACACAAGACTAGACAAGACAACACAAGACAACGCAGGACTGGACAAGACCCCACAAGACAACGCAGGACTAGAAAAGACACCGCAAGACAACGCAGGACTAGACAATACACCGCAAGACAACGCAAGGCAAGACAAGACAAGACAAGACAAGACAAGAGAAAACAAGACAAGGCAAGACAAGACAAGACAACGCAAGACAACACAAGACAAGACAAGACAACGCAAGACAAGACTAGAGAACGCAAGACAGAACAAGACAACGCAAGACAACGCAAGACAAGACAAGACAACGCAAGTCAACGCGAGACAACGCAAGACTAGACAAGACACCGCAAGACAACGCAGGACTAGAAAAGACACCGCAAGACAACGCAAGACAACGCAAGACTAGACAAGACAACCCAAGACAACGCAAGACTAGACAAGACACCGCAAAAGAACGCAGGACTAAACAAGACACCGCTAGACAAGGCAAGGCAAGACAAGACAACGCAAGACAGGAGAACGGAAGGCAAGATTAAAAGAACGCAAGACAAGAGAAAAAGAACGCGAGAAAAGAAAAGACAACGCAAGACAACGCAAGACAAGACAAGACAAAGCAAGACACCGAAAGACAATGCAAGACAAGACACTGCAAGACAACGCTAGACAAGAAAAGACAACGCAAGACAAGTGAAGACAACGAAAGTCAACGCATGACAAGACAAGACAACGCAAGACAAGACAAGACAAGACAACGCAGGACAGGACAAGACAACGCACGACAAGACAAGACAACGCAAGACAACGCAAGACAAGACAAGACAAAGCAAGACAACGAAAGACAATGCAAGACAAGACACCGCAAGACAACGCTAGACAAGAAAAAACAACGCAAGACAAGTGAAGACAACGAAAGTCAACGCCTGACAAGACAAGACAACGCAAGACAAGACAAGACAAGACAACGCAGGACAAGACAAGACAACGCACGACAAGACAAGACAACGCAAGACAAGACAAGAGAACGCAAGACAACGCAAGACAAGAGAAGACAACGCAAGACGACGCAAGACCAGACAAGACAGCGCAAGACAAGACAAGAGAACGCAAGACAACGCAAGACAAGACAAGATAACGCAAGACAAGACAAAAGAACTCAAGAGAATGCAAGACAAGACAAGAGGATGCAAGACAAGACACGAGAACGCGAGACAACGGAAGAAAAGATAAGACAACGCAACACAACGCAAGACAAGACAAGACGACGCAAGACAAGGCAGGACAAGACAACACAAGACAACGCAAAACAACGCAAGACAAGAAAACAGAACGCAAGACAACGGAAGACAAGACAAGCTAACGCACGACAAGACGAGAGAACGCAAGACAAGACAAGGGAAGACAATGCAAGACAAGACAAGGCAAGACAACGCAAGACAACGCAAGAGAAGACAGGACAGAGCAAGACAAGATAAGACAACGCAAGACAACACAAGAGAAGACAAGACAACGCAAGACAAGACGAGAGAACGCAAGACAGTACAAGACCAGACAAGACAACGCAAGAGAACGCAAGGCAAGACAAAAGAAAACAAGACAACGCAAGACAAGTGAAGAAAACGCAAGACAAGAGAAGAAAACGCAAGACAAGACAGGAGAACGCAAGACAACGCAAGACAAAACAAGAGAACGCAAAAAAACGCAAAAAAAACAAGAGAACGCAAGAAAACGTAAGACAAGACAACAGAACGCAAGCCAACGCAAAACAAGAAAGGACAACGCAAGATAACGCAAAACAAGACAAGACCACGCAAGACAAGACAAGACCACGCAAGACAACGCAAGACAACACAAGACAACGCAAGACAACGCAAGACAATACAAGACAACGCAAAACAAGACATGACAAGATAACGCAAGACAACGCAAGACAAGACAAGATAACGCAAGACAACGCAAGACAAGACAAGACAACGCAAGACAATGCAAGACAAGGCAAGAAAACGCAAGACAAGAAAACGGAAGACAACACAAGACAAGAAAAGACAACACAAGACAAGGCAAGACAACGCAAGACAACGGAAGACAAGGCAAGAAAACGCAAGACAAGAAAACGGAAGACAACACAAGACAAGAAAAGACAACACAAGACAACAAAGGACAAGACAAGACAACGCAAAACAACGCAAGACAAGACAACGCAAGACAATGCAACACAAGGCAACGCAAGACAACGCAAGACAACGGAACACAACGCAAGAGAAGAGAAGACAACGCAAGAGAAGAGGAGACAACGGAAGACAGTGCAAGACAACGCCAGACAGGACATGACAACGCAAGACAACGCAACGCCAGACAAGAGAATGCAAGACAACGGAAGACCGGACAAGTGATCGCAAGACAACCTAAGACTAACAAGACAACGCAAAAAAAGGCAAGACAAGACAACACAACGCAAGACAAGAGAATACCACGCAAGAGAAGAAAAGACAATGCAAGACAACGCAAGACAAGACAAGACAAAGCAAGAAATCGAAACTCAACGCAAGACAAGACAAGACAACGCAAGACAAGGCAAGACAAGACAGCGAGAAACAACGCAAGACAAGAAAACAGAAGGCAAGAGAACGCATGACAAGACAAGAAAACGGAAGACAAGACAAGAGAAGGCATGACAACGCAAGACAACGCAAGAAAACGCAAGATAACGCAAGACACCGGAAGAAAACGCCAGAAAAGGCGAGACCAGACAAGACAACGCAAGACAACGCAAGACAAGACAAGAGAACGCATGACAACGCAAGACAAGACAAGAGAACGCAAGACAACGCAAGACCAGACAAGAGAACGCAAGACAACGCAAGACAACGCAAGACAAGACAAGAGAAGGCAAGACAACGCAAGACAAGACAAGAGAACGCAAGCCAACGCAAATCAAGACAAAAGAACTCAAGTGAATGCAAGACAAGACAAGAGAATGCAAGACAAGACAAGAGAACGCGAGACAACGGAAGAAAAGATAAGACAACGTTACACAACGCAAGACAAAACAAGACGACGCAAGACAACGCAGGACAAGACAAAACCACGCAAGACAACGGAAGACAAGACAAGATAACGCAAGACAAGACAAGACAACAGAAGACAACGCAAGACAAGACAAGACGACGCAAGACAACGCAAGACAAGACAAGATAAGACAACGCAAGACAGAACAAGGCAACGCAAGACAACGCAAGACAAGACAAGACAACGCAAGACAAGACAAGACAACGAAGACAACACAACACAAGAAAACAGAACGCAAGAAAACGGAAGACATGACAAGCCAACGCAAGACAAGACAACGCAAGACAAGACAAGACAAAACAGCGAGAGACAACGCAAGACAAGAAAACACAAAGCAAGAGAACGCATGACAAGACAACAAAACGCAAGACAAGACAAGAGAACGCATGACAACGCAAGACAACGCAAGACAACGCAAGACAACGCAAGACAACGCAAGACAACGCAAGACAATGCAAGACAACGCAAGACAACGCAAGACAAGACAAAACAAAACAAGACAACGCAGGACAATATAAGACAACGCAAGAGAACGCAACACAAAACAAGACAAGGCAAGACAACGCAAAACAAGACAAGACAACGCAAGACAACGCAAGAGACCGCAAGACTAGACAATACATTGCAAAACAACACAGGACTAGACAAGACAACGCAGGACAACGCAAAACAAGACAAGAGAACGCAACACAACGGAAGACAAGATAAGACAACGCAAAACAAGACAAGAAAACGCAAGACAACGCAAGACAACGCAAGACAACGCCAGACAAAACAAGAGAATGCAAGACAACGCAAAACCAGACAAGAGAACGCAACACAACGGGAGATCACACAAGAGAACGCAAGACAACGCAAGTCAACGCAAGACAAGACAAGAGAAGACAGGACAACGCACGACAAGACAAGACAAGACAAGACAACGCAAAACAAGACAAGACAACGCAAGACAACACAAGACAACGCAAGACAACGCAAAACAAAGCAAAACAACGCAAGACAAGACAAGACAACACAAGACAACGCAAGACAAGACAAGAGAAGACAACGCAAGACAAGAAAACAGAACGTAAGACAACGCAAGACAAGATAAAACAACGCAAGACAAAACAAGAAAACACAAGAGAACACAAGACAACGCAAGACAACGGAAGACAACGCAAGACAACGCAAAACAAGGAAAGACAACGTCAGACAAGACCAGAGAATGCAAGACAACGCAAGTCAACGAAAGGCAAGACAAGATAAGACAACGCAAAACAACGCAAGAGAAAACAACACAAGACAAGGCAACGCAGGACAACTGAAGACAACGCAAGAAAAGAGAAGACAACGGAATACAGCGCAAGACAACGCAAGACAAGACAAGACAAAGCAAGAGTACGCAAGACAAGACAAAACAGCGCAAGACAACGCAGGACAATAAAACGAAACGCAAGACAAGAAAACGCATGACAACGCAAGACAACGCAAGACAACGCAAGACAAGACAAAACAAAACAGGACAACGCAAGACAAGACAAGACAACGGTAGAGAACCCAAGACAAGAGAACGCAAGACAACGCAAGACAAGACAAGAAAACGCAAGAAAAGACAAGAGAACGCAAGAGAACACAAGACAACACAAGACAACGCAAAACAAGACAACACATGACAACGCAAGACAAGACATGACAACGCAAGACAACGCAAGACAAAGCAAGACAACGCTAGACAAGATAAGAGAACGCCAGAGAACGCAAGACAAATCAAGACAACGCTAGACAACGCAAAACAAGGCAAGACAACGCAAGACAAGACAAGAGAACGCAAGACAACGCAAGACAAGACAAGAGAACGCACGACAACGCAAGACAAGACAAGACAACGAAAGACAACGCAAGACAACGCAAGACAAGAAAACAGAACGCACGACAACGCAAGACAAGATAAGACAACGCAAGGCAAGACAAGAAAACGCAAGGCAACGCAAGACAACGCAAGACAAGACAACGCAAGACAACGCAAGACAACACAAAACAACGCAAGACAAAACTAGACAACGCCAGACAAGACAAGAGAACGCAAAAAAACGCAAGACCAGACAAGAGAACGCAAGACAACGGAAGACCTGTCAAGAGACCGCAAGACAACGCAAGACATGACAAGACAACGCAAGAAAACGCAAGACAAGACAACACAACGCAAGACAAGACAACACAACACAAGACAAGACGAGATAAGACAACGGAAGTCAACGCAAGATAAGATAAGACAACGCAAGACAAGAAAACAGAACGCAAGACAACGCAAGACAAGACAAGACAACGCAAGACAAGACGTGAGAATGCAAGACAAGACAAGACAAGACAACGCAAGACACCGCAAGAGAAGACAAGACAACGCAAGACAAGATAAGACAACGCAAGACAAGACAAGAAAACGCAAAACAACGCAAGACAAGACAAGGCAAGACAACGCAAGACAATGCAAGACAACAAAACAGAAGGCAAGAGAACGCATGACAAGACAAGAAAATGGAAGACAAGACAAGAGGACGCATGACAACGCAAGACAACGCAAGACAACGCAAGATAACGCAAGACAACGCAAGACAACGCAAGACAACGCAAGACAACGCAAGACAACGCAAGAAAACGCACGACAACGCAAGACAACGCAAGACAAGACGAAACAAAACAAGACAACGCAAAACAAGACAAGACAAAGCAAGACAGCGCAAGAGACCGCAAGACTAGACAATACATTGCAAAACAACACAGGACTAGACAAGACAACGCAGGACAACGCAAGCCAAGACAAGAGAACGCAAGACAACGCAAGACAACGCAAGAGAAGATAAGACAACGCAAGACAAGACAAGAAAACGCAAGACAACGCAAGACAACGCAAGACAACGCCAGACAAAACAAGAGAATGCAAGACAACGCAAGACCAGACAAGACAGGACAATGCACGACAAGACAAGACAAGACAAGACAAGACAAGACAACGCAAAACAAGACAACACAAGGCAAGACAACACAAGACAACCCAAGACAACGCAAAACCAGAGAAAAGAACGCAAGACAACGGGAGACCAGACAAGAGAACGCAAGACAACGCAAGTCAACGCAAGACAACGCAAAACAACGCAACAGAAGACAACACAAGACAAGGCAACGCAGGACAACGGAAGACAACTCAAGAAGAGAAAAGAAAACAGAATACAGCGCAAGACAACGCAAGACAAGACAAGACAAAGCAAGACAACGCAAGTCAACGCAAGACAAGACAAGACAAGACAACGCAACACAAGACAAGACAACGCAAGACAACGCAAGACAACGCAAATGTAAGACAACGCAAGACAACGCAAGACAACGCAAGACAAGATAAGAGAACGCACGACAACGCAACACAAGACAAGACAACGCAGACAACGCAAGACAACGCAGGACAAGAAAACAGAACGGAAGGCACCGCAAGACCAAACAAGAGAACGCAAGACAACGGGAGACAGGACAAGAGAACGCAAGACAAGGCAAGTGAACGCAAGACAAGACAAGACAACGCAAGGCAAGACAAGACAACGCGAAAAAAGACAAGACAACGCAAGACAACACAAGACGACGCAAGACAACGCAAGTCAACGCAAGACAACGCAAGGCAAGACAAGACAACGCTAGACAACGCAAGATAAGACAAGAAAACGCAAGAGAACTCAAGACTAGACAATACATCGCAAAACAACACAGGACTAGACAAGACAACGCAAGACAACGCAAGACAACGCAAGACAAGACAACGGAAGACAAGACAAGGCAACGCAAGACAACACAATAAAAGTGAAGACAATGCAATACAACGCAAGACAAGAGAAGACAACGCAAGTCAACGCAAAACAACAGAAGACAACGGAAGTCAACGCAAGACAACGCTAGACAAGACAAGACAGCGCGAGACAAGGCAACACAACGCAAGACAACGCAAGACAAACGAAGACAACGCAAGACAAGACCACGCCAGACAACGCAAGACAAAACAAGACCACCCAAGACAACGCAAGACAGGACAAGACAACGGAAGACAACGCAAGACAACGCAAGAAAACACAAGGCAACGCAAGACAACACAAGACAAGACAATACAAGACAATGCAAGACAAGACAAGAAAACGCAAGACAACGTAAGACAAGGCAAAACAACACAAGACAAGACAACGCAAGAGAACGCAAGACAACGCAAAACAACGCAAGAGAAGAAAAGACAACACCAGACTACAAAGGACAAGAAAAGACAACGCAAGACAAAGGAAAACAAGGCAACGCAAAACAGTCGCAAGACAAGACAACGCAAGACAACGCAAGACAAGACTAGACAACACCAGGCAAGACAAGAGAAGGCAACACAACGCAAGACCAGACAAGAGAACGCAAGACAACGGAGGACCTGTCAAGAGACCGCAAGACAACGCAAGACTTGACAAGACATCGCAAGAAAACGCAAGACAAGACAACACAACGCAAGACAAGACAACACAACGCAAGACAAGACAACACACCGCAAGACAAGACGAGATAAGACAACGCAAGTCAACGCAAGACAAGACAAGAAAACGCAAGACAACGCAAGACAACACAAGACTAGACAATACATCGCAAGACAACACAGGACTACACAAGACAACGCAAGACAACGCAAGACAACGCAAGACAACTCAAGACAACGCAAGACAAGACAACGGAAGACAAGACAAGACAACGCAATACAAGTGAAGACAATGCAATACAACGCAAGACAAGACAAGACAACGCAAGTCAACGCAAAACAACAGAAGACAACGCAAGTCAACGCAAGACAAGACAAGACAACGCAAGACAAGGCAACACAACGCAAGACAACGCAAGCCAAACGAAGACAACGCAAGACAAGACCACGCCAGACAGCGCAAGACAAGACAAGACCACGCAAGGCAAGGCAAGACAGGACAAGACAACGGAAGACAACGCAAGACAACACAAGGCAACGCAAGACAACACAAGACAAGACAACGCAAGACAAGACAAGAAAACGCAAGACAACGTAAGACAAGGCAAAACAACACAAGACAAGGCAACGCAAGACAACGCAAGACAAGAAAAGACAACACAAGATAACAAAGGACAAGAGAAGACAACGCAAGACAACGGAAAACAAAACAACGCAAAACAACGCAAGACAAGAGACCGCAAGACAACGCAAGACAACGCAAGACAAACGAAGACAACGCAAGACAAGACCACGCCAGACAACGCAAGACAAGAAAAGACAACACAAGACAACAAAGGACTAGAGAAGACAACGCAAGACAACGGAAAACAAGACAACGCAAAACAACGCAAGACAAGACAACGCAAGACAACGCAAGACAACGCAAGACAACGCAAGACAAGATTGGACAACGCCAGACAAGACAAGAGAACGCAACACAACGGAAGACCAGACAAGAGAACGCAAGACAACGGAAGACCTGTCAAGACAACGCAAGGGAAGACAACACAACGCAAGACAAGACGAGATAAGACAACGCAAGTCAACGCAAGACAAGACAAGACAACGCAAGACAAGAAAACAGAACGCAAGACAACGCAAGACAAGATAAGACAACGCAAGACAAGACAAGAAAACGCAAGACAACGCAAGACAACGCAAGACAAGACAAGACAACGCAAGACAAGTCGAGAGAACGCAAGACAATACAAGACAATACAAGACAAGGCAAGGCAAGAGAACGCAAGACAAGACAAAAGAAAACAAAACAACGCAAGACAAGACAAGACAAGACAACGCCAGACAAGACAAGACAAGACAACGGAAGAGAACGCAAGACAAGAAAAGTCAACACCAGACCGCGCAAGACAAGGCAAGACAACGCAAGACAGCGCAAAAAAACGCAAGACAAGACAAGACAACGCAAGACAAGACAAGACAACGGAAGACAACGGAAGACTAGACAACGGAAGAGAACGCAAGACTAGACAACGGAAGACAACGCAAGAGAAGACAACGGAAGACAACGGAAGACAATGCAAGACAACGCAAGACAACGCAAGACAACGCAAGGCAACGCAAGACAAGACAACGCAAGACAATGCAAGACTAGGAAACGCAAGACAATGCAAGACAACGGAAGACAACGCAAGAAAAGAGAAGACAACGGAAGACAGCGGAAGACAACGCAAGACAACGCAAGACCAGACAAGAGAACGCAAGACAACGGAAGACCAGACAAGAGAACGCAAGACAACCTAAGACATGACAAGACAACGCAAGACAACGCACGACTAGACAAGACAACGCAAGACAAAACAAGACAATGCAAGACAAACAAGACAACGGAAGACAAGACAAGAGAACGCATGACAACGTAAGACAAGACAAGACAACTCAAGACAAGACGAGAGAACGCAAGAAGAGACAAGACAAGACAGCGCAAGACAACACAAGACAAAACAAGAAAACGCAAGGCAACATAAGACAAGACAAGAACAAGCAAGAAATCGCAAGACAAGACAAGACAACGCAAGACAAGACAAGACAACGCAAGACAACGGAAGACAGCGGAAGACTAGACAACGGAAGACAATGCAAGACAAGACAACGGAAGACAACGCAAGGCAAGACAACGGAAGACAACGCAAGACAACGCAAGACAACGCAAGACAACGCAAGACAACGCAAGACAAGACAACGCAAAACAACGCAAGACAATGCAAGACTAGGAAACGCAAGACAACGCAAGACAACGGAAGACAACGCAAGAAAAGAGAAGACAACGGAAGATAGCGGAAGACAACGCAAGACAACGCCAGACCAGACAAGAGAACGCAAGACAACGGAAGACCAGACAAGAGAACGCAAGACAACCTAAGACATGACAAGACAACGCAAGACAACGCACGACTAGACAAAACAATGCAAGACAGAACAAGACAATGCAAGACAAACAAGACAACGGAAGACAAGACAAGAGAACGCATGACAACGTAAAACAAGACAAGACAACGCAAGACAAGACGAGAGAACGCAAGAAGAGACAAGACAAGACAGCGCAAGACAACACAAGACAAAACAAGAAAAAGCAAGACAACGCAAGACAAGACAAGAACAAGCAAGAGATCGCACGACAAGACAAGACAACGCAAGAGAACGCAAGAC
>JAOBAZ010079223.1:0-11894 GCA_026546875.1 Pteroeides caledonicum | reverse complement strand
TGTCTGTCTGTCTGTCTGTCTGTCTGTCTGTCTGTCTGTCTGTCTGTCTGTCTGTCTGTCTGTCTGTCTGTCTGTGATCTCCCTGATCATGTGAGACATTCTCCTAGCCTACAACAGTTCAAAAAAGAAATTGCGTTATTATAAGGTCATAATTATTAGTTTTTTTTTAATTTTTTATTCTTCGGCTCTCTTGTAAAGCAGTTCTTCGAAACTGAATACCGAATTTAAATAAATGTTTTGTCTGTCTGTCTGTCTGTCTGTCTGCCTGTTTTTCTGTGTGTTGTGTGTCTGTTTTTCTGTGTCTGTCTGTCTGTGTCTGTCTGTCCAATGGACTATAGTATGTGTAAACCAAGTTTGTTTTTTCAAACAATATAAAAGTACACATGTTACCTGTGATGTTGGTTTATTTGCAAGTTTTGAAAGGAGCACACCTTCAACGATTTTGAATTTGTGCCAACAGCAAAGTACTTCCCATTTGGATGAAAAGCAACAGATCTTATTGCCTGTGTGTCAGCTAAAACAGCAACTTTTTGAAACCTCATATCTTTAGTAGCAGTGTTCAGTGGGTCTTTCCGTTTGATAGCAAATGTTTCATCTGATGTTGCTTTCTGATGTTCCTCACCAATATCACTCACCAAAGTTCTTACAACTGATTGTTTGTTGCCAGCAGTTGATCGTTTAGGTGTTTGATTTAAATGCCTCTGCAAGCAACAAGCAACAACACAAACAGGTATTTAGCAATTGGGTTTTATTATTATTCCCATGAAGTCTCAAATTGTCTCATGCTAGCCAGAGTAAATTCTGTTAGACAGCTGTTTGTGGTTGGTGATGCACAGGTTTACCCATTGACGGAAAGGAGGAGATTGCCCCGGATGAATAAAAACATCTGGTATAAACAAAGTATCTGTAAAGTGGCTGCTTATAGCTAGCATTATTGTCAATGGGTTAAAACTGCACTATTCTCTCTGAAATTATCATTTAGGCATTTACAGGGCAACCACTTTGAAGCACAAAGTTTTGAAACCCAGCTGGCCATAATACAGTTGTAATTAATAATAACCTGATGTTAGAGTAATTAAAGGTGGCTGAACTAATCATACATTCAGCGCTCTCACAATCAATTTCCATAAGTTTGTTCCTATGGGGGGAGGGGTGTTGAGAAATAAGACCACAATGAACTTTTGAAAAGAATGCATAATTTCCCAAGTATAACTAATACCACTTCCCATAGAAACAGCATAATTTAGAGTGCCTATGGCACGGAAATTATTATTGTCTTATCTGAAAGAGGTCGTAAAATTACAGAGTAAGTAGCAAGTAAAAGAAAAACTAGAAAATAACTTACTCTATAGTTTTACAAGCTCTTTCAGATAAGACAATAATAATTTTCGTGTCATAGGCACTTAAGGAAATTTCCCTAAAAAGTGAGAACAGTGCATACGTCCAACAACGCTATACTGTATGTTCTGCTAAATTTTCAATAATATTTTCATTTTGAGACGGGATTTAGTTGTGTGATTGAACTGAATCAACAGTAATCTTTTATGACTTTCTAACCCTGAACAATTTCAGTAAATTAACCCTTTCACCACCAGAGCTACTCCCCTGACAAGTAAAATCGTCTGGTGTCAGACAGAGTAAAATACTAAAGTGGCCGGTTTTGGCCGGTGTAGTAGAGAAAGGGTTAATTCAAGGTAGAGCAAAATTTTACCTGCTGTTAAATAGAATAAAAGAAGTAAACTGGTGAGTAATGCCTAGTACCATACTAAAGCCTGGTTGAATTATGAGCAATTGCTCATTGCCAGTGGTTGTTGACATGTAAAATGTTTTGTCTGTTTGAAGAAAACACAATAGATTGCTGACCATCAACAAGTACTGTAGAAACCAGGTTTAATGGGTTCATATTGAAGTTGGTAACTCAGTTATAAGTGACAGCATGCTCTACTATCAACCAATAATCCATTATGCTTGGTTCATTATACTGGCTATAAGTAATCACAAAAAGAACTCACCATTGCAGGTTTCCTTTCTGGATCTTTTGTAACAATTTTTTTCTGTTGAGCATATCTCAGAGGTGTTTCATCCACTGCAGGTTTTTGTTCCAAAGCCACAGGAGAGGCTGGCGGTGGGGGAGTCATGTATGACTGTTTTTGACTTTTGGGAGTACTAACATTGATGTTAGAAAAAAATAATGTTAGAAAATAAAAAGACCTGAAAGTAATTAATATATGTAATTGGCATTACCTTGTATTGAATGTACCAGAACCATCAGTCAACTGAACGAAACCAGGTGGTATACACTTATTTATAGGTGTTTTCGGTTCACTGCCTGTTGATTTCAGTCTGTCAATTTCAACATGGCTTTCTTCTGTAGTACTTACTCTTTCAGGACAAGCTGAAATTGGTGCTAGAATAATGTAAGAGGATTATGTGCTTTGAAATTAATCAGTTAGTAAACTCATGATAAGAAACTTGGTTTTTCTATTTCAATTACGGTAACCCATTGATGGTGGGGGGTTTTCCTCTGGTGAGTAAAATTGTCTGATGTTAATTAAACAAGATAAAACCTATATACCAGCGGGTTACTGTGGTGGTCATTATCAATGGATAACTCATGAACTGTGTTGCCAGCCACAAAAAGCCAAATAACACATTCTACTGGGGGTTATACCAGATGATTTTACTTGCCCCACAAATTAATAATGGTAATAGATCAAATAGGAGTGCAATTAATGCCAAAATCATATGAATGGTTACAAGTTAACCACAAGTATGATTTTGGCATTACGGTAATTGCACAACTTTATTTGTTCTATTACTTATTAATTATATATCTTCTGTTCACAAAAATACAATTTTTTTTTTAATTCAATATATTAAATTTTTGTCACAACAATTCTTGGTAAATACTATATTGGAACTCATGTAAATAGTACATTGGAAATCATTACAATTTATATCAACATTAATTTCCGGGTTGGTGATTGGCTAGTTGTAAATACTAGAGTGAATTTCATTGGCTATGGATGAGAGTGCGATTACAGCTCACAAAGGGTGCAATTAATGCTCAAATAGCACTCCTTTTAGCCAAGAAAATTGCAGTATTTGTTACGGTACTGATTATAGAAGATATATAATTAATATAATTATGTATCATTATACATGTACTATATGTAGGGTTTATACCTGTTGGGGTTACACTTGGTGATTGTGACAATCTACTTAAAAAGCTGAGACTTTCTTTACTTTTCCTAAGTGCCTCTAGACTTTTCTTAGTAGTAATCTCACCAGAAACAACAAAATTAGTGTTGGCTAGCCACTCACTTTCTTTGGAGTTCTCCTTGATACCTTCATTTGCTAAACTGGCAGTCATTTCTGCCAGCTGTTGGTGAAGCTCTTGCTGTTTCTTTTTGTGCTCTTCTAATCTTTTCAAAACCAGCTCCTGCTGTGTTTGCTTGGTCTTTCTGGGTGATTTTACCATAATAACAGTATTTTGTGACTTGCCAGGTTGTGACCCATCATGGTTATCTGGTATACTGACATTTTTTAAATGCTTCACACTACCAGTATGCTCATCTTGGTACACCTTGGGTGGTGGGTTGTTGTCAAGGTAATCTCCATTGTTCTTTGTCATGGTCATGGTATTTGAATGTATCACCATACCAGTATGGTCATTATGATACATTTTTGGTGGTAATCTGTTGTCAAGGTAATCATCACGATTCTTTGTCATTGTGGTATCTTTTGAAGGTGTATCCATACTAATATGGTCATTATGGTACACCTTGAGTGATGGTGGTTTGTGGTCAAGATAACCATCATACTTTTTTGTCATGGTTGTACTTTTTGAGTTCACCACCACACCAGTATTGTCATGCTGATAAGCTCTATGTGATAACATATTATAACCATCATGGCTATTTGTCATAAGTGCATTTGTTTGCTCTACCATCATACCAGAATGGTCATCTTGGGGTATTGGTACATTATTGTAACTGCCATAATTATTTTCTGTCATTCTTTTAGAATGCATTACCATATAGTCACCGTCATTTTGAATTTGCCTTCTTGGTGAGTTGCCATCTGAATAACCACCTTTAGAACCAGGATCTGAAGAATTCAAGACCAGGGGCCTTTTATTGGTGGTTGAGACAAAATTGAAGTCTGCCCAAGATTGTGAAACATCTCTGCCATTAAATTCATTTTGACTTAAGTGCCTTGTTTGTTGAGAATCAGTTGGTTGTCTGCTTTGAGCTGTTTCTACATGTGCATGACCTCTGTATATATTTTTTGCAGCAACCCTTGATTCTAGGGTTAAACTTTTTGTAAGTAAGTTATTTCTCATGTCGGGTCGGGACATACTGCGTTTCTGTTTTTCAACAGAAACACCAATATCTAATTCCTCAAATGGTACCAAAAAATTTTCAGGAGTAAGGCTGTGCAGCCATGAATAAAAGTTTCCAGTACGCTCTGGTGGTTGAACCCGAAAAATATCTGTTCTTATGTCTCTGAGAGAAAAATCTGAATCATGTGTTTTATGAGTTGCTTGTTTTTGACAAAATTCAATGCAGTTTTCATAAAGAAGTCCTTTTGAAATAAGGTCTAGTAACCTGTCACCGAGCACAAACCCGTTGTTGGAGTTAGGTTCCTCTAAGGGGATAAATGGTTTTAAAAGAACCAAAATTTCTTCAAATAGTACCACCCTGGAAAGATCCACATTCCATCCTAAAAATTCCGGTTCTTCTCTTAAAGACGGCACTGAAAGGTACCAGTACAGTTTATTATATTCATCTCTGTCGGAGCAATACCTCTCCAACAACTTCAAGCAAGACAGCAATTTATCTCTCAGACGTTGTTCATCTTTTACATTCCCTTCGCATTTTTCAAACAAAATTTCCAAATACTTTTGTTTTGTGACAAGAAAAAAAAACTTTCGACAATCAAAGTCAGGTATATCAGACAAAGGTTGAGAGTATTCCTCCAAGGCTTCCCACTCTCCGTCCAAAACCAGCTCTCGAATGAAGGTTACAGTGTCAGAATAGGGGCAGTTCAAAACGTTTGTTTCCTTTTCCAAGATTCTCGCCGGTTTGTACAACTTCCTGTTGCACAAAAACTCGAGTACAAGCTTCAAAATATTATCTTCTTGTAACACCACTTTTGTTGTCGTCATAATTGTTCAGCTCTTTAAAACATAACGGTTTTAAAGACGTCTAGTACAGTAACAGCATGAAAGAAGAAAGCGCCATCTTGTACTATGGAAACATCACACAAAAGGTTCACTAAATCCCATCCCCCAAGAGGCACAGTCATAATTATGAAAATCAATAAATAATTTAATTAATAATCTAATGAACCGTTTGCCTTTCTCTTTTTTAAAATTTTTATTTTGGTTGATATGCACAAAAGCAAAAACATATATGTTCTTTGCTTTTGTCCGTTGTGCAATAATTGTATGTAAAGAATAATATTGGATATAATATTGGATAGAAAAATTATGCAAGTATGACGTCAGCGTTGGGTAAATTTTACAATGTAAAATCGTAAACAAAACCTAAGTAAGGGCAAAACGTAGCGCTGTTTACTCTGATTTTTTAAGCTTGTTGTTGGAAAGCTAATTGAAATTTAATGTGTTGCGAAATAATATATGAGAATCTGCGAGAGTGTGGGCCATTAGTTGGTGGGGTGGGGATATGACCCTACTATATCTATGGATATGACTCAATCCACTGATAAAGTGACTCCAGAGCGAGCAGTGATCATAAATAACATTAAAATTAAACGCGCTGTTCACGGCTAAAACGTAGAAGGATCAATATGAAGGCGAAGTGGGCACAAAAAGTGCTTTTAGCTATACACTTTTATGGGGAGTGAAACTGTGAGATGAAACACCGTCGAGCAGGTTAGGAGTAGCTAGGTGGAGTTGAACTTGACAAAATTTTCTTGGCAAAAGATCTTCGCAAACTAGTAGTGATAGCACAGGCAACCCAAGAATGTTTTAACGTTTTCTTTGTTTACATTATGTTAAGTAAACAGCCAGAAAAACGATTTTTATATTGTCGTTTCGTATGCGTGATCGCGTGACTTTTGATTTTTGCGCCATTTTCTTTCCATAAAGCGAAAAAATCAAAAATGTCCCATGAGGAAGATTTGTGGACGGACTAATGTGATCTTAGATGGTTTTCCAGCGAAAAATATTCCAACGTAGCTTGACCGTAACGTATTTCACCCCTAATGTATTTCGTGACCAGCTTTGTGACAACAGCTGCCTTTTAAATGCAATTTTTTCCCCTACGGCACTAAATGTTTAAAAAATAAAAATAGAAAATCCACATTCAGTTATGAATTAAATCCGGAATTACCGGTTTACTTTTCGAAAATGTAAATAAATTGGTATTATCAGAATTCCTTTGATGTATCTTTTGATGTATTCTTTGATGTATGATGTATCTAACACTACGAACTGAATACTGAAAGAAGCAATTGTAACAATGCGAAAATAATCCACGGCAATTGAAAGTAATATTTCTTGGCCTGTCTCTTCAGTATTTCTTTAAATGTCAAAGGTCAGGAAACAGGTAAAGGGATTAACTGCACCTAAACATTTTCCGGTAATTGCAGAAGAATCAGGAAACCTTGGTTTTATGTAGATCACATGACTACAATTTCTGATTAAGCGTGGGCGTGCATGCAGCAAAGCACGTTTTAGCCAAACGGTATCTAAAAATCAAAATGATTTCAAATGCAATTTCAAGGTAAATCTGATATAATTATCACTCGGCGAACACTGCCGACGACAATTTTGTGCAAAAACACAAAGAAAACGCTATTTTTAGATCGCATAAATTAACGAAGTTTAGGTCCATGTATGGTCAGGATGACCATATATGGAATAATTATCATACAAGGAAGTGAATTATTAATGATGTGACGCTTCAAATATGCATAAATTATTCCTAATAAGGAGGTCAGCGACGTGGTTTTCGTTTTCGACTCTTTTCTTCTTGGATTTAGTAAAATCCACAATGGCGACCAAAGGCGACGCTGAGAACAGTTGTAAACAAAATGGCTGCAGTTCTGAAGTGATCATTCTTTCTAGCGATGAAGAAGAGACCAATGAGAGTTCTGACGATCTAAAGTATATCTTTGATCATTTTATTTTGGTATGTCGTCGACACATTGCAAAAGAAGTGCTTAGTGCTGCGCGAGAGGCTTTTAATAACTCGCCGAAGGATCCAATCTGCTCAAAGGAAATCTCGGAGATGTTGAAACACTGCACGAAACTGGTAAATAAGGACAACGCTTCTCGTTTAGTGGATGAAATATGCGACAAGTTAAAGAACGGGAAAGTTGTGAAACAACCGACTGTTTTGGATACAACTAGTGTCCATACTCGAACTCGAAGTACATGTTGTGCCTCTGACGTAACAAACGCGCGAGATTTTAAAGAAAGAGAAAAGGCTGTGACGGAAAGCAACCCTCCTGCCGTACCGTCAGACGACGAAGTTGACTTTATCTGTGAAATTCAGAAAGTAAGCGCACTGCCACCGGATGTTCCCTCGACTTCGTTAGGCCATCGCAACGATGAACTGAAATTTCCCAGGACTGGCAAGATGGACACAAAAGACCTTACTTCGCGACAAAAGAGAAGACTGGGTATGAAGTTGAAACGACGCCTTAAAGAGATCTCCCAGGAGATTAAAATATTAAACAAATCTGAGTTAACATTGGATGAAATGGAAATGGCTGATAGCAACTACATCAAGGAAAACCGACTGAAAAAAAAATTTGACAAGACATGGAATAAATTATGCAAGATACTTGGACGACCATCAAATACTGGCAGGGTAGTCGAGAAGCCCATTAAGCCTAGTAGCACAGGGTATTCAATTATTGATAAAGCAATTGAAAAGTTTATGAAGGAAAAGCATCGTAAATTTCCAGATTATTTTGATATACGAGATGTGGTTATGAAAGCAAACGAGAAACATGATCTGCGTATGCAACCGCAGGTGCTCAAAGGTATTATTGCAGATGTTTTCACCGATATTGGCAATAAATTACAGCGACTTCGTGAAAAGGATCTTCTGTTTAATTTTGGGTCTCATCTCCTGGATGACTTCAAAGCAGAAGATGACCCAGCATTAGGAAATGTTGAGCTTTTAAACAAACTGGAGAAAAATAGAAAGAAGGGAAAGAAAAATTTGAAACAGGTTTATGCAAAGTACAC
Source organism: Pteroeides caledonicum (assembly GCA_026546875.1). NCBI lineage: Eukaryota > Metazoa > Cnidaria > Anthozoa > Scleralcyonacea > Pennatulidae > Pteroeides > Pteroeides caledonicum. The sequence continues at coordinate 3,667 of JAOBAZ010079223.1, read as the reverse complement.
TCATCTTGAACGATATGAAAAGAATGGGAAGAAACCAAAAGAGGCTAACACAACAGATTCCTATCATAAAGAAGATGATGATAGTGAAAGTGGCAGTACCACAACAGATGATGAGAAAGAAACAAGTCAAACTGCAACAGGTATTCCCTTAATATCTGAGGATGAAAACTCAGTTAATTCTAGATCATCTTTACCTTGTATAAACAGAAACAACCAAACCACATCAAAACGTCTGGACAATGACTTAGAAAGTGACAAACCAACAAATGAAAAACCCACAGTAGGGTATGTCTCTTTGTTGATAGATGCTCATAATACTAGTGATATGGAAGCCAGTATGGAGTCAAGTGTGGAAAATAACACTGCACAAACACCTGTAAATACAAACACTAAAATTGGGAATAGTTTGGAAACTTCATTAAAAAACTCTGAAGTTGCTTCAACAGACTTAAATGATGACTGCTGTATTATTGATGAGTCAAAAGGCACTCCTAGTCCTAGTATTATACAAACACCATCCCATCCCACAACCCCTCAACAACCTTGTCATTCAGGTGTGACTGGTCATAGCTTGAACCCCTTGAAGATGACTGAATTAAATTTAAAAAAGCGAAAAGCAAGAGTGGAGGAGCTTGCGTCAGCCTTAAAACGTAAAAAGTTAAAAGCTCCTGGAACTGTTCAGCATGAAGTAAGCTCTACAGTTGGAAAACCTGAAGGCCATGTAGTGAAGGCTTCACTAGTGAAGTCTTTTGCTACTCAGGACAGCCCCTCCTCAAGAACTGGAACAGCTTGTATCAATGAGAACCATCTTACCTTAGCGACCAGAGACCAACCATCAAGTCAGGAACAAAAAAGTACTTCCAATGGAGTACCAAGGTTACTTATTAATAAAGTACAAACAAGTATGTCAGTGAATCAAAACCATAAATGCAAACCTGTGATGAGTTCACTGTCTCAACAAAGTAATGCAACTAAAAATGGATTTGTTGGGCATGTTAGTTGTGTGGACAATAAAACAACAGGTAACAAGAACACAACAGTTGTGTCCTCTGTTAACAGTGTTGAAGAGAAAAAACAAAATACAGTGCATGATGTTATCATTATTGATGATTGAGTCTGTAATTTTAATATGGTGTCAAAAGATTATGCCACACATGCTTTATATGACTATTTAAGTATAGGTACGGTGTAAAAGCTGATATTTTGTGCTGTTGAAATTATTTCTAAAAGTAGCCCTCTTTTTCTGCACCAGTAGGAAAAAATTATATTACAAAATATATTCTGGTCATTTTTATTGTACCTGTAGTGAGTCAAACCATAAATTTTAAAGGAGAAAAAGCAAGGCCAAATAAGCTTTGAATCTTTCAATATTTTTTAAAGTACTAAGGCCAATTCAGGTAATGTATGGTGCATTTGTCAAGAATAATGGAAGGTTCTTTATTAAATCCACCAGCAATACTTTTACCCCCATTTGGCAAAGTTTACATGATTCATAAGATGCATATTTAATATGGAAGCAAAAACATCTTTGAGTATTTTCTTCTATATTTCAACGGTCAGCAAGTCTGTTAAAGTCAAATATAAAAACTTGTCCAGTCGTTAAAGAAAACAATAATTATGTGACAAATAACTAATTTGTCCAGTGGACATTGGTGTTTTCAAGCTGCTGTTTTCAAAACTGAAAACACAATTGTTATAAAAAACCTTTTGACTGAACTGGTTAAAGGTGTTATGGTCAATATGGTAAACATGCATTTTATGTAAGTGTACTTCCGTAGCCGATTTGAATGTGATTTTGCAGTTGAGCCACTTTTAGTCCCCATTTCAATGTAGTCCTTAAGGACTATAATAGACATACTTTTTTTCAATCATTTGTAATGACAGCTTTTAATTTAGTATTTATAGCCCCGACCGGAGTAATGTATCATTTAAGCCTGGTTTTCACTAGCGACATAAGCACAAGTTAAAACAAAAGACAAAACAAAGAAATGCAGTGAAGTGTGCTACATTAGCATCGACATAACGACAAACATAAGCACAAGAGTTTAAGTCTAAGCTAAGGTAGAACAAAAGCAAATTCAATAGAAAATTCTTCCTTTTTTGTCTTTGAAGTCCCCAGAGTAACATTCATGCTTTGTTTTCTTGCTTATGCTTATGTTGCTAGTGAAAACTAGGCTTTATAATATCCAGCGCATGCTACATTAAATGTACTATATTGTGTAAAACATGGCAGGCACACATATAATTATTATAAACTGTATTATAAGGCATGTAAATATTTTTTTGTGTATATAGTGTAGATAGAAAATAGTGTCACAGTTGGTTTTTTTATAATTGGCTTTAATCTTGAAGTTAAAATATAAATTACAGTTCTAATTTTGATTGTCAAGAAAAACACTTGGCGTAAATTTGTACCAGTAAAATAATAACAGTCAAAAGATTACTAAGTACAAGTTATAAAAAGAAAACAAACAAAGATTTATAGACCCAAGGGACAAGATTTAGAGATTTCTAGTGGAGATTTTGCAAGATTTCTTCACAAGTTTAATCTAATTATTTATTCAAGTTGTTTAAGCTGTATATAACTCATGGTACATCAAAGAAAACCTACTCAACTACATTTTAAGGCTGACTACTTCACTGAAGAACAGTTAACTGTTTCAACCTTAGTGTTATGTATGAACAGTGGTAAACATTGTTTATCCATTCTAACAGGAATATGAACAATGTTTACCTCGTTTCATTCATTAGTGAAGAACATTGTTCATACATTGTATGGTATGTATGTTTTAGCATGATGAACTAACAATGTTGAACAGGGTTGTTTTAACAACTATGAACATGATTGTTCAGTCAACATGCCTGTTCTAGCACATTCTAGCAAGCAAGCAAGCATGCATAGACAGAAGGACAATTAAAGCTATATTTAGTAAGAAAATTTAATAAACAACATTCCAATTAACTACTTAATTTTTTATACAGGTATTGTACCTTTAATTTTACTGATCAAGCAGAGATAAACACCCATACTTATTTTACAGAAATAACTATATTAAGCACATATATTGTAGCTGTAAATGTAGTAAGTAAATGCTAAACATTTCTAACAAAAAGGCATTTGTCAAATAGGTGTGTATAGCTGTAACAGTAGTATTTAAATTTTTTATAATCTAAATTGAATTTTAATGCACAGAGAACAGCATGTACTGGTATTATGCTACTGAGCTTTTTAATTAAGCAATGGCCAGAAATCGGGGGTAATGGGCCATTCCATCTTTCCCTTCTAGTTTCATAACCACCACCTACAATAGCATGTATGTTTACATCACAGAAAATGTGCCTACACAGCAACCTCCAGCGACATAGAAGCATGAGAGGAGAGAGTTTGGGTATGACATTGCCTATACAGAAGAGCCACTTTGTGCTATATTGCATCCCTATATTTTGTATGCAAAAATATGCAGTTCACTGGGTGAGACTAGCCAGTTTAGCATGACTATACTTATTGGCTAGAGTACACAGTTCACTGGCTGTGAAACATGCATAATACAATCTGTGCAGGGACACAAAATTCAAAGGTGCCAACCAGTGTGGCCCTTTGGTATATTGCTTTTCTGTGGTTTACATAATCTCATAAAAAATTGAACCACAAAGACCGTATAGATCG
>JAOBAZ010079112.1:0-11897 GCA_026546875.1 Pteroeides caledonicum | reverse complement strand
TGTCTGTCTGTCTGTCTGTCTGTCTGTCTGTCTGTCTGTCTGTCTGTCTGTCTGTCTGTCTGTCTGCCTGTCTGTCTCTCTGTCTGTATGTATGTATTTATGTATGTCTGTGTTTGTCTGTCTATCTGTCTGTTTGTCTGTGTCTGTCTGTCTGTCTGTCTGTCTGTCTGTCTGTCTGTCTGTCTGTCTGTATGTATGTCTGTGTTTGTCTGTCTATCTGTCTGTCTGTCTGTTTGTCTGTTTTCTGTCTGTCTGTCCGTCTGTCTGTCTGTGTTTGTCTGTGTCTGTCTGTCTGTCTGTCTGTCTGTCGTCGCTTTTGTTCACCTGTCCGTCGTCTTTTTGTCTTCGGTTTTGTTCGCCTGTCCGTCTGTATAAACATATATATACCTTTTATTTAGCCATTCAGTTATTTCTATATGCATTCATTTAACATTAGGCCAGTAGCAGAGCAGTTAAAGAGAGGTGAACATGTTCAAGCGGAATGTTATCCCAGTGTGACGATCTACTTCAGTGACATTGTCCATTTTACAGCGTTATGTGCAGAAAGTACACCGATGCAGGTAACAAAACTCATGGTTTGACTTATAATAGAAGGAACAGTTGACAGAGAACCTTTCATAACTTTCTCACTATTAAAATAAATAAGTTCAGAGATACAGGGAAAATCTATTGCTTTGTTATCGGACTATATATCATATAGAAATCTGTTTCTGGTTTAAAATTTTCTCATCTCAAATTTCCCCCAAGTATTCATTTCTTTGTACAAAACAGACACAAAGTTTCAAACAGTTTCACAAAAAAAAACACACGCTGTAACAAGTCGTTAAGGGTACAAAACTGGATTTTTGTTGCTATTTCCAGTCCTTCTGCTTCGCCTCAGATCATCTGGCCGTACCTTGATGTATTTAGACCTTGATTCGTTAAGGCCCGTTTACACTCGTGCGATTTTTGTTGCTAACTTGTGGTTTGGGTTAATGTGAATCAAAAAATCGGTCAGCAGAATGAATCGTGGACTCATCATTCTTTGGTACCGGTAATGGTTATATAACATCACTCAGGACCAGATATTGGCGAGAAAAATCGTTGTCAAAATCGCCAATGTAAACAGGCCTTTACACTAGCATAGATACGGGAAAAACATTGCTAATTTATTATACATATGTGTACGTGTTGAGATCTCGGTAAATTCATAGTAAATTTGTCTAGGAGAACAAAAGTGAAGAACGACGTTCATATAATTTATTTCAGGTTGTAGATCTATTAAATGATTTGTATTCATTATTTGATGACATTATCTTGGAGTATCATGTATACAAGGTAAGTTGCAAGCAGATGGAAATCTCTGGAATTTACTAAAAATAATATCGAAAATATCTCTGAGCACTATCAGTGTAGGAGAAAAACAGTGGGAAAATAACTGAACTTATATATCACTGAGTGCTGCTGTCGTCGTTGTCGCTGTCGTTGTTGTCGTGGCCGTTATTGTCGTTGCTGTTGTCGTCGTTGTCGTTGACGTTGTTGCTGTTGTCGTCGTCGTCGTCGTTGTCGTTGTCGTCGTCACCATTCTCGTTATCGTTATTGTCGTATTCGTTGTCACTTCGTTCTCGTTGTCGTTTTCGTCGTCGTCGTTATTGTGGTTATTGTCGTTCTTGTGTTGGCCCTGGTCGTTTTCGTCCTTGCCATTGCTGTTGTCGTCGTCGTCGTTGATGTATATTATGTCGCGAATTAAAAGGAAATTGTGAATGCAAAAATTAGTGAAACATTTTAATTAGAAACTAATGAAACACACTCTTTTAGGACAGAATATTTTTTAACGTGTTTTTATAATTTATTATTTGTGCTTTTAAAAAATTCATTTAAATAACATTTTGTTTGTTTTTTAAGGTGGAAACTATTGGTGATGCGTACATGGTTGTTTCTGGTCTACCAGTTAAAAATGGTAAACTTCATGCTTCGGAAATATGTTGTATGGCTTTGGAAATACTTGAGAATGTTTCTAGTTTTAAAGTACGCCATAAACCTGGACATGAATTACAAGTTAGGATTGGCATTCACACTGGTATGGCTTGTATTGTAGATGTAGTATTATATGTAGTAAAGGGGGCTCAATACTCAACTTCAGCAAAAATCACATCTTTCCTGCATTATTTCGTTTATAGTGCACGGTCCGTTGTTCAAAGCTCGGTTAGCTTAACCCTGGGTTAAAGTTGAGAAATAAAATTATTGGAGTGTGCTTTCTAGAACCGTTGTTGTTCTTTAACAGAACTGGTGTGAATTGGTTTAAGAGTTATGATGTGAAATTTCAACGAAAACTGTTGACTCTGACACACTAAACCAAAACAGTGGGTGTAGTTTTGGTTTACTGCATAGCCATGGTAGTAGTTTTGGTCACTAAATGACATCTCTAGTTGTAGTGTCAGTAAATCTGAAGAAATCGTCTTCAAAGTAACCCTCATTATATATGTAAACGAAATGCAAATCAGGTTATTTAAGTTTATTGAAAACATGCTTCTTTCACTCTGGTATCCTTTGAGAGTACAACACTTTCCAATTATCAAGATCACCATCAGAACTATGCAATGAACCAGAATGACTCTCATAGTTTCACTATAAAACAATTTATGCAGAAAACAATTAATTTCTTCTGAATTAGAGTGTTGAGTAACCTTAAAAGCACATTACGTACCAAGTGATACATATTGCTTGTTCTCTGGTAATTGTTTTGCGACGGTTGTAGATGTCCAATATGAGGGAAAGAGTATTGTTTAATTTTAGATACAATATGATATTTGCATGAATTGCAATTTACAAGTAGATCGAGATTTGCCTAAGCTAATAGTTGATGAACAGGGAAACGTAAAATCTCCAGCTCATAATCTAATTTTTTTAGTGGAAATGCAATTTAGAACATAATATTACACAAAATGTTTTAATAGTATATTAGCATTTTTAAAAGAAAACGTTTGCAGAAAACGCGATTTATCGCTACTCTCTATCGTCGAATAGATAGCAATCAAATTGCTTGATTTGTAATAGAACAGTAATAAGTTTCTACGGATAGAAAGTAATTGATTTAGATGATTATGAGTTGGATCACTTACAATTACCCATAAATTTATCCAATAGTCCATTAAGCGGTTATTAATCTAAATATTGCTCTTCCCACAGGATTGTTTCTTTCGTTTTCCATGTAAAATGATACTCAACTTTTTATTCCTTAGGCCCAGTGGTTGCTGGTGTTGTTGGTGTGGCCATGCCAAGATATTGTTTGTTTGGTGATACTGTTAATACAGCTTCTCGTATGGAGTCCAACGGACAACGTTAGTTTTACACCCCGTAAAAATAACTATAACCTAAATTACTATAAAAATTACTATAACCTGAAAACGATAAAAAAGTAAATATAACAACATAACATTGTTTTTTTTCCATATAAATGATAGTCTTGATCACGGAATATATTTTTATTTTCAGCTCTTCGTATTCATGTGAGTGTTTCAACAAAAGAACTTCTTGACGAACTTGGAGGTTTTTACCTCGAGCAAAGACCTGAACAAGTTTATCTTAAAGTAAGTTTACCTGCGAAAATACCTCTGACGTCATTAGCACTAGGCTAGTATTATTTTACTTCGTCTAATACTCACTCGCTTTTTACTTACTATAATACAAGAGTATTTTACTTTGTCCAAAACACAAGATTATTTTAATTCGTCGAAGAAACAGACTTTTTAGCTTTATCTGGTCAATTAAATTTGTCCCAAACCTGACTATTTTGTCTTGGCTAAATTATTACTAGTAATTTACTTTATGTAACACTAAACTATTTTTACCCTGTGTAACGTTGGATTAATTTCTTCATTTCCCAAACCATGAACAATACAAGTTCTAATATATAAGAGATCTCTTTGAAATCAGAATTAATACTTTTTTTAGCAGAAATCGTTATAGAAATTTACATAAATTGTTTTATAGTGAAAGTATGTGAATCATTCTAGTTCATTGCATAGTTCTGATGGTGATCTCGATAATTAAAAATGGTGCTATACCCTCAAAGGATGCCAAAGTGAAAAAATTGTTTTCAATAAAAATAAACAACTTGATTTGCATTTCGTATACATATATGAGGGCTATTTTAACACGATTTCTTGAGATATACTAACGCTACAAATAGAGAAGTTATTTAATAACCAAAATGACCACCATGGCTATGCAGTGAACTAGATTGATGCTGCACTATAAACCAAGTATAACACAGAAAAGATGACATTTTTGCTGAACTTGAATATCGAACCACGTTAAGACCACCATATTATACCATTGTATATGTACTATTTCCTCCAATATAAGAAATTTCTAATAACGATTATGATATCACAATTATCTATGATATATGACTCATTTCATTTTATTTTCAGGGAAAGGGTCACTGTACAACCTACTGGTTACACAGTGCTTCATCAGATGTTCCTCGTTGCCCACGTAAATTAAGCGAGAAAGCCTTAAAACCGCTATTTCTTAACGCTGCAAACAGAAAATACTCCGCTCCATTTCGGGTTAAGAAAACCAGTAAAGTATCTTTCCCGCGCTTTTCCGTTTCCTAGAATACGTTTTCCCGCGAAAAGACCGCATGTACGTAATTATACTTGTTTCAAATGCCGAGGAAAAAACAGGAAAGTGTTTTTGATTGGGTAAACGGTGTCACGTGAACGTGAAGTGAGCCAATCAAATGCGCAGTTCTGGTAATTGTGTTTCCCCTTGTTATTTAAATTATGAACCAATATGAGTTAGGGATTTTTACCATCTGATGGTTGATTAGCGCGAAGCGTGGATTAGTCGTTTGTTCCTAGAACTTGAGAACGAATAACCTAATCATTTTACTGCAAACGCAAAATATAGCAAAGAAAATTTCATTTAAAAAGCTGCGGGTTGGGAACGTCATTGTTTCTATTGACGGCGAGATATCGAATAGCTTAGCCAATCAAATTGCTTGATTTGCAATAGTATACTAGTATCTTTCTACTTATTAAAAATTTATACGGATGAAGATTTAGAACACGTGATCAGCAGTAGTACCACATGTAGCCCAGGAATTCGTGATAGATTGGTCGCGCGCCGCAAGCAACCCATACTGGAGAGTAGATAATAATAAATACATGCGTTTTATTCGAGTGATGTTTTCGTAGCTCAGGATATAGTTGCCAACCTTATGTATTTATTAGCTACTCTCCAGTATGGGTTGCTGGCGGCGCGCGACCAATCTACCACGAATTTCTGGAATCCGTGTGGTAGTATATTGGAAACATACTTACTTTATTGTATGTGTTCATTATGTTTTTGATGCCGAAAAGTATAACGTTTTTTTATTAATTGTTATTGTGAGTTATTTCTAACACTAAAATCCTCAATCTAGTGTAACTAAGATAATATGTATATATTACACTGGCGTAGCCAGCCCGACAATTTAGTCATGCTATGCAAATATTTCCATGTTCAAGAACCGTAAAAACAACGAATTTCTAAAGAAATGAATAATGGTAATTTAGAAATTTGTATAGCATGACCAACCTTGCGGGCTGGCTTCACCATTGCAGGACCAACCTCTCGGGCTAGCTTCGCCACTGTATATGAAAGCTATAATCCAATGTAATTGTGAATATTTAATTAAATTTTTTTTGTAATTTATAAACTAAAAGTTTTCATTTTGTTACAAAGGTCAGATTGAAATCCTTTATAAATACTATATAATTATAAATATGTTTGTGTCACCATTATTCCTTTAGAAATTTTTTTTTATGGTTCTTGTATGAACACGAAAATATTAGCAGGACTAAGTTGTCAGGCCGGTTACGTCGAGTTGTAACTAACTTTTAAATCCGCCATGAATCAATATGTCAAACATTTGTTAATGCCCAAGGCTCTTCCTTGATGATCAAAATAGTGTTGGACAGAGGAATAAAGAAAGGCATTGTATTGGGCGTGATGTTTATTAATTGATTAATAAGAAACATGGGTCGATTGTCATGGGCAAATAGGTCGAGAGAAACATGGGTAGATAGATAGTGTTGTTAATAAGAGATATTGACAGGAAAACTTATTAATCGGGTAGTCTTGTTGATCAAGGACATAGGTAGTGGTGTTAATAAAAGACGGGTGGATAGTCTTAATAAGAGATATAAGCATTGGTATATAATTTTCTTGAGAAGAGAAACATAGTCTTGTTAATTGGAGACTTGGCAAATAGTCTTTTTAACAAGAGACGTATAGGTAGTTTTCTTAATAGGAGGCATGAGCATTGATATACAGTCTTCTTAATAAGTGATATGAACACGTAATCTTGTTAATAAGATATATATATATATAGATAGTGTTGTTAATAAAAGATACACAGGTATTCTTGTTAGTAAGAGATATGGAGAGACTTGTTAAGTTAGTTCTAACATCATATTTGAACGTTTGCAATCGCTGGGAAAACACTATTAACTAGATATCTCTATATGTGTACATGTGATAACAGTTCATTTCTCAAATTGGAGATGATCTATTGTTGTGTGGTTCGTAATATTAAATCTAAATAACGTCATTTTCTCTCCCACACTTACCACTGAAGTGCTTGAACTGTTGTTGTTTATATTTCTACGTTGTTTTTCTTTACTAATTAGTCACGAAGATCTGTTTTCCCATATTTCATAGTATCACAAGCTTACGGTTCTTGATAACGAAAACGTATATAATACTGTGTTTTAAATATATTGGTATGTTGATTTAGAATATCAAACTTAATTACAATAACAAAAATGCAAGTGCAATTTTAACGATTTTGCTATTCAGAAATATTTCAAACATTTGTGAAAGCGAAGTAAAATGAATAATTTTAATGCGAATATTACAAGAAGAAAGCTTAAAAGTTTTGTATGAATGTTTCAGTAAATTGTTGAGATGCGGACACTGTTTTGCTATGAAAATACAGTTCCACTCTGTTCTGCTTTCCTATTGGTTGACTGTCATAACAATTACCCAACCGGAAGTTAGGGCGTTTCTTTAAAAAGAGAGCTAGATGAAAGGAAAGCCTTAAAGTAAGCTCAGTTACTGTTGAGAGTGGAAGAGAAGATGATGCCACTTCTTGTCCTCTTCGTGGTTATCTCAAGTAGCTTAGCTAGCAGGCCTGGTAAGTCTAAAGCTGTAATATAATTTACATATCCTTATTGGCTGCGTTCTTTACGGCGCTAGAAATTTCTAATAGCAGGCATCGCAAGCAGTGAGTGAACTTGCAAGAACAAAATGCCGAGGTTCCTTGAAAAGATTTTAAAACTGAAAAACAAGAGTAGCTCATACTTTCAGAAGTTTACATTGTGCAAAATGAGCTTATTGTTTGCCTTGTAACATTGGCAAATAACAGTAGATTAATGATTGCAAGAATGTTGTTGTGATGTTGAGACGTTTGCTTGTTTTATACGTTGCAGTAAAGGTTTAAAACTGGTTATTTTTAAGTAGCAGTTTATAGCAGAAATTGAATATGTGGTAATGTTTTGGATGAGATACAATGGGGAAAATTTTGAATGAATAGAGCAGCGTGTGTTTGTTTAACTAAATGTTTTATTAAAGATATCCAACATAGAGAAAAGAATGAAGACATTGGTTATGATGAATGAAAGTCTACATAAAAAGTAGCAAGACAGACATAACAACATTTTAAAGAAGCTGTGCTTATAGTTATGTGTTTAGAAAATTCTTCTAAAAATGTTACATTATTGTGTGGTATATAGGCTTGGTGTTAACCGCGTTGTTTGATAATAGATTTTCAACAAATTTCACATCTCCTAAAACTCTACACCAACTCCTCTTTGCCTTCTCTGCAGTTGATCTATTTTTTGCTGAGAATTCGTCGCCACGCTGAGAATTTTCATTCCGTGCACTTTTTTCAAGCGTGTGGAATGATACTGTCTCTGCGGTTAAAAAAAATCGCGTCCCTGTTCTGCTGGTATAAAAGGCAAACAAAAAGTGTTTTAAACTTTAGGCATATTTCTAACAAGAACATGTGGCATTTAGTTCTGTCACTTGGCCAACATGGATCCTTCGCTTTTATTGTTGTGTCTTAGTCATTGTTTTACACTGAGAAATTACGTTGAAACAACTAAACTGCTAAAAAGCGCCAACGATATGACAAGGTCTTACTCGCGCCATTCTGTCTGGAAGACCAGTTCGAATTGTTTAAAAGTATTCTAATTAAGTACACAATACTTTATAGTTTGCGTTTGCCGACAACCCATTAAAATTTTAGTGAATTAATTTTTTTATAATCTGTTAAGACTATTAAGATATATTAAGGAAACATTGTAAAAAGCAACAAATTTAAACGTTTGTTAAATCATCAAATATTATAAACTAGATATATAAAATTTGAAATGTCCACCCTATGAGCGTGTGGTTTTTAAAAAATGTCTGAATTGTTGCAAACAACATACGTTCTTATTAGAATTATCAAATTAGATCCCAAGCGGTTTAGATTAGCCATCTTAACATATACAAGCGACGTAACGCGTCCTAATAGAATAGTACTTACTATAATTCACTTTCTTTTAATTATACAATAAAAATTTAAATTATAATTTATATAATTAAAATAGAAAGATCGTTAAAAAGCACAGCTATATGTTTATTGCTCTAATTGGATTTATTGCAAAGACTAAGTACATAATTTTTTAAAGAAATCTTGTGCCAATCTAGCTAATACCACTTTTTATATAATTGCAAGCAAAAACACATTTTTCTGTTTTGACGTTTTAAAATGTCAACCTAAAATAAAGCAAGTCTTATTTATATAAATTTCTTCGTTTTTTTTTTCACCACGTGCAATCAGAGTGTCAAAAGGGTTTTTGTTTGATAGCATCAGTTAGCAAGCATGACTTGTATTGCGTCTGATTAACAACATTTGTCTGGACAACCTGTTGATGAATAACAATAAGAATAAGTAGACTATATTTAGTACCTATGTAATCTGTTGCATTTCAGATTTATTTTTACTAACTATAGTTTGTGGTAAAACACATTTACCAACTGAACATTGTAAATAAATAACTTCCTTCACGCAAATTTTGCTGGGTTATTGTAGTTGATACAAATACATCACGTACAGGTGACTGTTGTATCTTGATGCAAAAGTTGCGTCAAACTGTCTGTTAAACATTAAACAAGTCCACACGCATTATGCTGGAATTAATTGAACTGTATGCGCGACAAACTAAATCAAACATTTTAACTTTGGTAATTCTAATTCTCTATACGATAAGGATTAAAAACCAAGTTTAATAACACAATTGGTTTAGCACAGATAAAATTTTAGTATTGAATTCTTTTTAACGACTGAAATAGATAAGGTTGGAACTTAATTGATATCGAAATAAACCCATATTGATATAATTTGGTCGGTGAAATTCACCGTTGAAAATATCAGTGACTCATGTAATGTGCACACCAGAATCTTCCACAATGGGTTTACTTTCAGTTTGGTTGCAGGTCCAGAAAAAACCGCAAACACATGCCACAAAAAGCGTGTATTTTGAATTACTGACGAGAATCTGTACCAATACTAAAGTAAAATGTTTTGACCATATGTTTAGCAATCCTTAATGTGCAATTAAATGTATAAATTGAATTATACTAATTGTATTTGTTTAAGTAGGTAGGTTTATATTTATGTTAAATATTTAGATAGTATTGAAATAATTTAAGATAATTAAATCCTGAATTTTCTTATCTCAGTGTCTGGCGTCGGCAATTTAAAACAACTGAAGTAACAATATCTAACAACATCTCACAATTCTCCAGATTTTTCAGGAATTGTCAACAGACAAAATGAAGTTTTTATCCGCAACAAAGACGTTATTCAACATTTAAAAACAAATGCCGAGCCAAAAAACGAGTGTGAATATATGAAATAGATTTAGATTAGATCAATATGAGGCTCTAACCCGAAGTAAATTAAATCCACCCAGCGAAAACCTGTAGACATACCTAAAACAAACTGTTCGGTTGAAATACTCGACAAGTAAAGTTGTTTGGTGTTAACTCAGGGAATCAATTATTAAAAGGTGTCCACAGAAAAAAACAGTTAAAAATATTTTTTATTTGTGTATGGTCGAAAGGTTTTCTTTGACAAGATAATTTGATGTTAATACGTCAAATACTGAAGACCTAGGAGCAAGACAAGAGAGGTAGTAGGTTTATAAACTTGTTCCGAGCAGAACAGTTTTCCTTGAGGCGGGAATCTCCAGGGATGTCGACGGGGCAACTGTTCAACAGGGGAGCCTGTTAACTAGACGATAAAATACGTCAGACCACGACATGCGCGCAAAATCATCACAAACAGTCCATGTTTACTTGCTACAAATTGTCGTATTAAATTGCATGAACAATATTTAAAACCACATCCTAAATATTGTTATTGTTTTCAACATAATAACTCTCTTCAAAAACCCTGAAATGTTACACGAAAAATCGCCACAAAACCAAATAGGTCAACCAATGTTCGGTGTTTAGTGAATCACATCTATTTTTAGACCAAGAAGTCTTAGGTATCTTATTATATAAACTAGCTTAAAGTACTGGAATCTAAAACATTTGCACCAGTATCTTGTAGAAACAAAGTTTCTTGTAGAAACAAAAACAACCGAGCTGTATCAGCACAAATGCAGTCTCTTAATTATCACAAATGAAATAAATACATAACATCAATGAATAATTTTAATTTGCAGTTTTACTCTTTGTAACACTTTACCACTCAGTTGTCTTTTTGAAGCAAGATAATTTTACTTGTCGAATCAAGAACCTTTGATTTGACCAATTTACGCGACCACACAACTATCGAGGCTCCTTTTTCATGTCGAGGTAGACGGTTGTCATCAAGAACAGCCCAACGACTCTGTTTTGAAGATAACATGACAAACACAAAGTCGGGGGGAGGAAGTCCATGCATTTATATAAAGTTATGCAGTTATATAAAGTAAGTATCGAGCTCACTGATGGCATGTCGTCCAAAAGTTGTTTTTGAAAATCTGTTATCTCAGCAAACTGATTGGGGAGGTTGTCCCTTGGCCTTATTGCTTCTTCGTGCACCTCCATTGTTACTGCTTTTCTTTAGCCTTACATTTGAATTATCTTAAATTATTGCTACATTTACCATTGTACACAAAGAAAGAAATAAAATTAACCAAACACGATTAGTGCCCAGTCTTTTATTTGATATCTCTAATTTCAAAATGGCGGCTAATGTGAGTATATTTTTACGTGAAATTAAACCAGATCTGTATTTTAGGATGTGATCTTCCATTAAGTACAACCGATAAAGGGTTTGAGTTCTCTGCGTCATCAAGTTCTAACGATAAAGAGCCATGGAGAGCTCAAAAACAAGCGGCAAAGGCCTGGTGTTCAAAAACTGTAGTCAAGTTTAGAGAGTATCTACAAATAAACTTATCTTCTGTTCGACATATCTCCGCTTTGGAAACACTTGGCCACAAGTCGTCATTTCGTGAATTTTATGTTAAGTCTTTCCTGCTTGGATACAGTTTGGATGGAAAAAAATGGAAATTTTACAAGTCTCGTTCCAAGTCCAAGTCAAATATGGTACAGTATCCCTTGCTTTTGTTTATTTTATTGCTTTTTTAATTTTGAATTTTAATGATAAAGCATGACAAATTGCACTTGCACCAAAAATTGCAGATTCAGTATATTCTGTTCAAATCACGTGGATAACGAAATTTAGTTAAAAATTTCTTGGCTTGATAGGTTATTAGTAGGGGCATGTATACCCCATATTGATTATATTACGATAGTGTATATAATCATAATAGATACATATACTGTACAGTCATACATATATACATCTACAAACATACAGTACA
>JAOBAZ010079001.1:0-11898 GCA_026546875.1 Pteroeides caledonicum | reverse complement strand
GTAAGAACAACATTGATATCAGGTATGAACAGGCATGATATCAATATTGATTCACCTGGCCAGCTCAAGCATGTTCAATCCTGTTGAAAACAGCATCGAACAATATTGTTAACAGCTGCGGACAGGCTGTGCGATGTATATAAGGCAGCCCGTTTATCAGGGTTGGCAGATTCCTGAATAATTAAGAGTAAAATGGTTTGAATAGCCAATTGTTTTTTCTTTTGTTTCTTTTGTTCACTAATGGAATGTTTGGCCTAATTATTCAGGGATCTGGCAACCCTCGGTTTACATCGTTGTTTAAAACATTTTGATCGCATGTATATAACGGGTTGTTTGTCAGCCCACAGACATAACGCAAAGACGTAGCATTAACATCCTTGTGATTTTATGGAGATACAGTAAAGCCAGAACTGAGGACTTTAAAAAGCAATATCGGTAAATTCTTAAAATTGTAGACAGGATATGTTAATATCCAAATGGCTTAAATTGCATAAATCAAAAACTTTCAAACAAAACGGTCCTTTGTTAAATCTAGGATCTGGTTCATAGTAATTAGTCATTTTGAGCTGTGCGATCGTGTGTGTTCACCTATCCGTATCGTTGAACAATGATAAAATTCGTGGTAAAGTTAGTGAAGGTAAACTGGCAGTTTGTGAAAAAAATGCGGGTCTACAGAATGGGGACATTTTGGTTTTGAACTCAGCGTCTCCGAAAGTGTTAGTTCCCATTAAAATTTTTCAGTTTTAAGACATGCTTAATGAAAGTCGTTTTCTATGCACTTTTCGAGGCCACAGCAGACGGTCATCTGATGCAATTTTACTTCAAGATATATGACCATGGTGCACCAATCAATCATATTTAGGATCAAGATCGGGTAGTTCACATGCAAGTGGAATCTCTGAACCCACAACTATTTCCATATTTATAGAGCCAACCACATTTACAGGTACTCATGGTTTCATATTTGAAACGCGCTGTATCTGTGTATCTATTTGTTTAAAAACACTTTAAAGCGAGTCTGGCTTCACGTACAGCGGTTACAAACAGAATACAACGAACTACACTAACTTCGAATCACTGTAACTTCGATCTTCTTACCCAAATACAATATTTTACAATAATTAGAACAAAAACACGCACATGTACATGTTTTTTTTTTATAATAACAAGTATTATATAATATATAGTATATAAGTATGATAACGATAATTTCAAATAGGGGCACCCTGGGTACACGGAATTGAAATGGGGGCACGTGCCATGGAATGTGATGCAATAGCATGTTTTAAGAGGGCACATATAACACTGATATTACCATATATTCTCCTGAGCATCAGTCATGTACATGTAATATATTTCCAGTTTTTTTCGCTTGTAAATGACCATTTGCGTGACAAGTCTCACAAACTCTTGGCATGAGACTCAAGGGATGCTTCAGGATATGAATATTTTTCTCCCGTGGTAAAAACAATATTTTACTCACTGCATTCGTAAAATATTGTTTTTGCCGTTAAAAACGGTATTCATGTCTTTTTGCCACCGTGTAATATCCATTAATGCTTTATATATCTAATTTACCACAAGACAGAAAGTTCTAGTCTTAATCTGCCATTTCAACATTAGTTGAGATATACAGACAGTTCGTCACCACGTACGTACGTGCTGTCCACGTGCTATTTGCCGTCAATGTTTAGTGTTGGACTCAAAGAGCCAAGTCCAACCGCCAAGTGAGACCTCACTAGGCGAGACGTTCGTAAAGAGTAACGTGAATATTTATTGTATTAAGGTGGCTAGTAGCAGTTTTCTGATATTTTAACAGTCGAAATTTGAACAGAAAAATTAAACCACAAAATGTTTTAAGAGAATGTTAAAACAATATTCGAAATGTTGACAAACATCGTAAAAATACAAAACAATTCACAAACATTGTTTATCACTCGTTACTATAGCAACAGTGACGTTTCAAAATGGCTGCGAATTGACCTTTGAGCGTATTTATTAGACAAACGAGCTCGGTGACCCCTAATTGTTTTTCATGAAAATATTTTATGAATTTGTGGTCGATAGAGCAATTTCTAAAAAATTCTACGAAACCAATTTTTTTCAATCCTAGAAAATCGTTTTAACAGATACAAAAAAATCGGTTTCGTAGAATTGTTTGAAAATTGCTCTCTTGACCACAAATTCTTTATAAAATATTTTGATGAAAAAAAAATTGGGGGTCACCGAACTTGTTTGTCAAATAACCTAAAAGGTCCATTCGGGCCCATCTAGTAACAGGTGACAAACAATGTTTGTGAATTGTTTTGTATTTCTGCAATGTTTCAGTTGGTAACATTTTGAACATTCTTTAGGGTTCTGTAGGAGAAATTTGTCATTGAAAATACTCCCCCCACCATCACTTTTCTAATTCCATCCCTTAAATCACCTGTAACTATAGATTTTCATCCTAAAACTGATTTTTATTAAAAGTGTAGAGACTATGGTAATTACAGTATCAATAATGTAGATACATTACCTTGGCAATTTCCATAACAGCTTTGCAAGTCTTTCTGAGGTTGGTAGCTGTTGGTTTATGATCATAATGGTATGTTTCACAGAGAAGTAATTTGTTTTGTCCACGACGAAAAGGATCACGAAATAAAGCAACAGGATGGAGATAAACATCACTGTTGGCACCACTTGCTTGACCAGTGCTGAAAAAAATTTATGCAAATCTTACAGTGTATACATTTATAATTATATTAAAAATTTGCTGCTAATATCTACAAGTCTAGTCTGAAGTATCACTAACCCATTGTCCATAAGCATTATTCACTCACACATGGATTGCCAGCAACTAAAATGCTATGCTCCAAGCAATTTGCTTTTTATGCATGGACTTTTTACAGATGCTTAAGTTTGTTCATCTGTATTTTCTATTGTAACCATGTAATAAGTAATGCTATCCCAGTAATTTATGAAGTAGTACAATTCACCAAAGCACAACTTATTTGCATACAAATTACAAAGTACCAGATTATCATATCAACAGTAGTTGAAATGAATTGGATACTATAAACTATATTACAGGTATAGGTGGTTTCACAAGGCTATACAGACAATGGTGATCACATATACAAAGAATCTCATCAGAAACTTATTTGAATATCATTTCTCTTTCTACCATTACCTGACATCCTCACATGACCTAATGAAATTGACCTACATAAACTTTATATGCTACAGTAAATATGTTACCAGTAACTTTTCACCAGCCCTGTTTACTGCAAAAGGCCGAATAAGAATATCTAAATCTGGCTTCCACTTCAATATGGGTTAGCACAAATAAGTCATGACAACTGTTGTAACTAATAAATAAAATGCTGGGTTGGTTATGTGGTAACCAATAACTTTACTGGTATACAAAATGTAGTATAGGTAAGTCTGTAACAAACCCTATTTAAAGGTAACAACATTTACAATAACATGTATGATTATAATTGCTTAAGGTTTTTCACCTGTGTTATCTATTATATTATTCATTATTACAAGTATGGTTGCTATGGTACAACTATGTTAGCAAATGTTTGCAGTTTCATCATTGGTGACCAGCCATTAACAGCCTAACAGCTTGTTGATAGAGAATCAGTGACAAGAATCTTTATAAAAAGACAGGCTTAAATTTATTGCTATTTCATTCAATGATTTAATAGTTTCACCAGTAAACCTTAAACTCCCCCTGCTGGAAAGGGGTTATTGCCAAGGACTCTCCTCTAGTCATTAGATTGAGTACTGGCATAAGAATAACTTGGGTACAATAATGCCCATTATTAATGGGTTAAAGATCCACCAAAATGGAAAAACATAGAACAGAGCATTCAGAACAAAAAGATGACAAATTACAATAAAATCTACAAAGAAAAGTTATTCTGAATATCTACAGCAATATTCCCTGACCATTTCCCATCCTTGTTTGATCATCTTTTCTCATCACTCTCCCTTAATGTCCCTGACTCCCTCACTCCAAATTGTCCTTGGTTATCCTCTACCTTTGATACCCTCAAAGAAAGTAATTTTCATCTAGCCACAGTACATTTAATCACTATTCTGTTCTAACTCTACATTTAGCACTCTATCTCACTGTCACACACCACATACCCATCTAACAATTGTTACTTATCTACATTGTCAAAAGATGCCCATTCACATAAAACAAGCATGGTGAATGGAAATGGTAAAGTTGTCTTAGTCTTAGATCTAAGAAGAAAGAGGGTAACTTCATTTAAAATAATTCAAAAGAGATAATGTATTAGTAATTGCAAAGAGATAATATAAAATACTTAACATGCATGTCAACTGTTATACATGTTCAAAATGAAGGTACAACAAGTTCCTCAGAGTAATAGGTACAAATATATGCATCTGCAGGGAGTATTTCAGTGATACCAAAGAAAATACATGGGTTATAAATAAGATGAGAATGCAAAGCCTTAAAGTTAA
Source organism: Pteroeides caledonicum (assembly GCA_026546875.1). NCBI lineage: Eukaryota > Metazoa > Cnidaria > Anthozoa > Scleralcyonacea > Pennatulidae > Pteroeides > Pteroeides caledonicum. The sequence goes on along the minus strand of JAOBAZ010079001.1, from coordinate 7,416 downwards.
GCCTAAGGTCAAGCCTAAGGTTATGTCACAGAATAGAGATTTAACCAGAAGTCTCACTCTTGTCGGAACCTTTGAAGTTTTTGTCCTTGCGCATGTTGCATTACACATGTTGTCCGCCATGTTCCTAGGCAGTCAATTGCCTTTCCTGGCCAATGAGCACGCTAAACTGGCTGATCCGCCATATTCCTAGGTAGTTGATTGCATATTTTTGCATAAAAAATATGGGGACATGTTGTACAACTGAGTGAGACTTCTGTATAGATCTTTATTCTGTGGTTATGTGTGAAAGAGATAAGAATTACATTGCATAAAATCCAGGCAGTAAATGTAAAAACTCATGTTTGATTGTTTTAAGTTTCTTTAGAAATGTCCATATTTAAATGTAGGTAAATGTAGGACTGTTATTCATGATTATTTTAATATCAAGGCTTGCCTTAACTGCCATCATTCAGCTGTCATGCAATCACAGATATACAAAATATAAATTGTCCCTTCACCCTGACAAATTAAGAAATTTAGTAGCTTATATGGATAGGTGTATTCTTTTCTCAACTTCTCATTGAAAATTCGTTTCATCAAGGAGTGAAATAAACATAGAAAATTTAAAATGTTATAGAATTCATTCCAAAGATTACATGATTACATCATGCAGAGGTCATGCTGTTCACGCCTGCATACAGCGTGAATGAATGAAGGTACAGGTAAAACCGAGCAAAATCAATAAAAGACCACCACAAAAATGATATCTCGTTTTATCAATTTAATTAGGATTGAAAGTAATCCACTTAGTTTGTGTTCTCAAGAAATATTAATAAATCAAAATACAAACCTTGAACCGTCAAAATTCCAAATAGGACAATCACTTGGAAGTTGTGGTTCAAAGTCCATTGTTTTAGTTTTACATCGAAGATGTTCCCCAGTTCCATCGATCCAAATATACATAACTTGAACCAAACCATATTGATCGAGTTCAAGATATCTTCCAACGTCTGGTTTCACCACGGCCATGATCAGGATTTTAACTTCCCCTAAATTCTAAAATATAGACGTTTATATTTGTGAACTGGTAAACAAAACTAAAACAAATATTTATAACCAGTAAAAAACAAAGCTGCCTATAATACATAACAGTATTTACCTCCTACCTCCTACCTACGAAGAATTACGAAAAGAACGTCCTGGACTAACTACAAGTTGCCAATAAATTTTACTTCTACGCGGCAAACGATTTTATACGTTCCTTGTGACGTGGAGTTTTTCTTTTTATGGTGACCAGGGGGAGGAAAAAACTCCCGCCAATTTTGACTACGATTCCGCGCCAGGCCACCGCCACCAGCAGAGGCCACCAGCAGATGCGTGGGACGCCACGAAGCAGTGTGCATAATTTCGAAAACTAAATTTAATTAAAAGTTAAATGCAACCAAAAAATATTTTTGTCTCAACTTAAAGCGTGTGATCATGCGATGATGAAAAAGTTTTATTGAGAAATTTGGTTTAGTTTAAAGGTGACGTCCAGTCGGTTCAGCGCATGTCCGCCAGTTTGTTTACGATAACTTGTTCGAAAAACAATCCGTTATTAGAATAATATTGCATGAAATGCACTGGCCGAGATAATATACGACAGAGTAGCAGTACTTACTTTGTTATGACGGAGAATTGGAGTGGTGTCATTTTAAATATCCATTTAATTGTTAGACACGCTATACGAGATTGTTGAACAAGAGAGCTGCGCGAACAAATGTGGCCAATTTTTTAATATTGCCAGCCTCGCGTAATCACAGTAAATGAGTAATGCCGATGCGCGTATTCGAATCGAGAAATGGCGTTTCTTCTTAATTGAGCTTTGGCGCTCCTTTTAAGCTGATCGATGTCAATGTTTTTAGGAAGGCCTTCAAGGGCCATTCACAAAATACATGACGCTATAGGGAGTTGGGGGGTGTTCGCTATATGTCACATGATAACACATGGGGGTGGGGAGGTTATTACTGCAGCGACACGTGACGTTACAAAAATTTGTAGACTCTTGACAATGCATGGATATGTCTTTAAAATTAAATTTATTATTAAGTAATAGTTAAAGGTATTATTATAAATTGCTCCAGAAATTGCTTCAAAAAGGTCAGTGAATTAAGGGACTACGACATGAAGTATTTTCTTGGTGCAGAGCCTATTGCATTGCGGGCTCACATTTGACAAACTAAATATATTTTTTTCGCACAGTGAACGTTTTGAATTTTCTTTCCTATATACTTGATTAAATTTAGGAGGTATTTGGCCAGGAGTCACGTAATTTTTAGGGGGTATTTTGGCAAACGTCACACAGTGTCACATAGGGGTGAAGGGGTCTTGGAATGGCCAAAATAGCGTCACGTATTTTGTGAATGGCCCCTCACCACTGTTACTGTGAGTATCTTTGGCAATTCCTTGTGCTTCGGCAGAACCAGCAGAACTACGAGTTTTGCCTCGTACTATCATACAACGTCGGAGCATTAGGTGCAAAAATGTGACCCAAACATTTCCATTTTGACCACTTATTAACACCACTGCTAACGTTTGTCGGTAAAAAGTGTTTGCGACAAATCGGAAGTTTGTTTGCCAAAATACTTTACGCTCACGCTTATGTCTCGCTGAGGAATAATAATAGCAGTTGGTTATCACTGAACGGGAACCACTGAGTATTTTCATGAAATACAAAACAACGGTAACTCCAAATATGGAAATCATTTTATTCGACGTTTCGACTAAGTTTTAGTCATCATCAGGAATGAATTAAATTACAATGTGCTGCTATTACATACAAGAAATGTGACGTAGTGTGCTAATTGAAAACTGATAACTCTGGTGATGCTTTCACACCGTGGTTAAGCTCCGGTTTCTGTCGTTAAATCGCGAGAGTTTCCTTAAATTATGATTAGTATTACTTAATATGAAGTGATCTAATACTAGTATGTTATCCTGTTGTAGTTCGTCGGGGTTGAGATTTACTAGGTTGGTTAGGTGTTGAAACAGTTCACAGTCGTTAATGTGTTTGCGGATTTCGGATTGTGATGTTGTGATATGTTCATGAACTCTTGTGTGGAGACATCGTTCAGTTTTACCAATGTAAGATTTAAAGCCCCCCAGGCATGGAAACTTGTAAACCACGTAATTTTGAAATTCTTTGGGAATTTTGTCTTTGTTAGACACAAAGCAGTTGGTATTAACCCTTAGACGCCTAATTTTTATTTTCTTTTGTTCATTGTTATCTCTTTGTCCTCGCTTTTGTTTTTGCTTTTGTCGTATTGTTTATGCATTGTACTGACTGGGGTCGTTTGCGACCCCTACTGGCGGAAAAGGGTTAAGGGTGTCCCAGTTAGTTATGATTTTGCAAGGCGCTTTTAAAAGACGTGATATTTTGTTTTTAAAGTCACGAATTAGCACGTTGCCGCGTTTACCGATGTATGGTAATCTAATCCAAATTTTGGGGAGGCGATTAGCTTCTTCGTTAGTGATTGTCGTATCTTGTGCGGTGTTATTAGAATCAGGTTTTGGGGAAAATTGTTTAATGAGCTTTTTAAATAGCGTTTTGGGGAAACCATTCTATGACATAAACTTAAGGATGTTCTCTATTTCTATGTTGAGTGCTTGTGTATTGCTGCATATTTTATTTGCTCTGGTGACAAGCGACCTGATCCATGTTATTTTATGAGACCATGGTGTGAAACTGATGAGGTGAATGTACTGACCGGTGTGCGTGTTTTTCCGGACGATTGTTGTGCCATTTGGTGTGATTTTAATATCCAGAAAATGAACATCATTATGATTTACAAATTCCTCGTGAGTAAATTGTATGTTTGGATGGAAAAGAGTTTCTCTAGGACAAGATTAATATTGTGAGGTTTTACAAGAACGAGCGTGTGTCATCAACATATCTTGTGTAAAATTTTATGATATTGTTATCAAGCAGGTCTTTAATGATTTATTCTTCGAGTACGGTCATAATAATGTTGGCTGGAGTGGGGCCTTGGGACGATATAATTCACCACTGATATAAAGCGGAGTTTTCGCGCACGCATCGATCAGTAACTTTTTGAGTGTTCGTTTCATAAGTGAAGTGTTTATTGCCTTGTCTTTGTATACTTTATCTAAAATGATGTTGACCGTCTTTTAAAAAGTGATTTAACATCAAATGACACAAAACGATAAACCTCGTTGAAAAAGTGTTGAGGAATGTTTTTGATGCGATCAACGGCGTCGAAACTGTCTTTGAGGTTGAGCAAGTGTGAGTGGATTTAACCAGCGTGATAAATATTTTGCTACGGTTTGATACGCGGTACCAATTGTTTCAATAAAAGCGCCTTGCAAAATTATAACTAACTGGGACCCCCTTAATATATCAACTGCTTTGTGTCTAACAAAGACAAAATTCCCAAAGAATTTCAAAATGACGTGGTTTACAAGTTTTCATGCCCTGGGTGCTTTAAATCTTACAATGGTAAAACTGAACGATGTCTCCACACAAGAGTTCATGAAGTGTCATATCACAACACCACAATCCGAAATCCACGAACACGTTAACGACTGTCGACTGTTTTAACACCTAACCAACCTACTAAATCTCAACCCCGACGAACTACAACAGGATAACATACTAGTATTAGATCACTTCATATTAAATAACACTGTAATCATAGATAAAGCCAGGCACTGGTCACTATTGCTGTTTAAGGAAGCTCTCGCGATTTAGCGACAGAAACCGGAGCTTAACCACGGTGTGAAAGCATCACCAGAGTTATCAGTTTTCAATTAGCACACTATGTCACATTTCTTGTATGTAATAGCAGCACATTTTAATTTAATTCATTCCTGATGATGACTAAAACTTAGTCGAAACGTCGAATAAAATGATTTCCATATTTGGAGTTACCATTGTTTTGTATATTCATATTAGTAACAAAGAGAATCTCAAACGTCGACATCAAACGTGCAAAAAGATCAGGACGTGCAAAAAACACTTCGAGAATAGATTTGTTGGCTCACGTGTCCTATGCCATGGCTGTTGTTTTTCAAGGATTCCAAGGCGATTTTAATACAGTGCGATATGATTACTGAATTTGTTTGTCTTGGGACCGACAAATATCGCAGTTGGAATAAAAGTGCCGGTCGGGAAACCAGCCAGGATGACGTAAGCATCCATAACTTTACTCTAGGTAACACCAAACGTTTTTACTACGTCATCAGCCCCGTTATCAGTTATCACTATCGCGTGGCGTTACATGAGAAGCGCGCACAGTAGCGTGCTGATGAGAGAAGACGAGTCAAAACGGTAAAATCAATATTTCATCATATCCCGGGCTATAGATTTTTCTTATAACTCCTGATTGAATACACGGAAAGTATCCTGAATACGACTGCTTGGAATTTGTAAGTATGCCAATTTATTAATGTTTAATCAATTAATTTTTGAGTGTACGATAAATAGACCCGCACGGTATCTCCGTCAAATAGGTCGAAATAATCACTAGCAGTGAACACACAACAGTCCTCATCTGCTACAGTTCTACAGTCCAAACGTTGATTGAAACTAATCTCAGTATGACACACACAACCGAAGTACTCGGCAATACACACGTAGCGACAATTTTAAAACATGTTCTCCAAACAAGTAATTGGGCAGGAAGGAAGTTCATAAGTTAAAATAGAACATTAATAGGATAAAACCGAAGACTTTAGCAATAAATAACGGAAATCTAAAGAGGGGTACGCGTCAGGAAGGTGCTGCAAAGGTATGAAAAAGAAAGTGGTTTGTATTAGACACAGTTTGCACAAATAATGTATGCACAAGGCCGGCACATAAATTGCAATATCGATGGCAGAAATTGCTTGAGTGCAACTGGCTGAAGATAACTTTTATAAGATTGTTATATAAGATTTAGTCAGGCAGATAGAAAGGCAAATGTGACGAAATCTTACAGTATCGTGAGACAATTCAATTTGACCCTAATCTTGTGCATGCGTCCAAGGTTAGTTATGAAACATTTTTGAATGTTGGACATTTCTTGTGGGCTCTTGTCAACGCGTTTTTCTTTGGTTTTAGTATAAAATACAATTACAGTTCAAAAAGATGAAATTTTGTCTTCAGTTGTAGAAAAAATGACAAGAAATTATAACATGTCCAACATTCAAAAATATATTTACTAGACCTAGACGCACAAAATGGAGGCCAAATGGAATCGTCCCACGATACCGTTAGTGTGTTTTCCTCCTATCTGCCCGACTAATTATATATAAGATTGTTATAGATTGTATATCAATGTAAATGTAAGATCGCAAACATTTTTACGCAAATAAATAAAGATTGACGAAAATTTGACCAATTAGAGGTTGAAGAGAATTACCCTTGATGAATAAGACGATAATATTTGTCATTTCATACTTCCTACTTAGATCTCGTACCTAGGGTCTTATCTCCGCTACCGCTAAAGCCAAGATGGCGCCACCGGAAAAGCAAAACGTGTCATCGACGTGCACCAAAACTGTGTGCTATTATAAAAAAATAGGTACGCAAAACATTCATGATGCATACCAAATGAAAAATTGTGACGTGGCACAACTAGCCTGACGTTTTACTTTTATTCAACGCTCTGGTGTTAGCGAAGATATAGCAAAATACGTATATATTTAAGTAGTGCTTCTCTAGAGTCTTTCCTAACACACATATGATCTAATGTTTGAACGGAAAAGATGTTTTATAATTAAAAGTCCAATTGTACAGTGTTCTTACTAATGCTTATTTGTAATAGAATTTTGTCTTTCAAATTTACCAATAACCTCTTGACGACATCTTATGTCATTTCTCTTTATACAATGCGACTCTACAAATTTGAGCAAAAATTTGAACTTCCGGTTGAAGTGCAAATATTTTGAAATCCTTTTAAATATTTTGAAATTCTTTTTGCCAATCTTAACTTTCGGCCTTAGGCGACCCCTGCCTAAGCGCTTGTTTCCGTTTGAAACATAACATTGGGCGTGCCAAATATTTAAATTTTACGTTTACTGTTTGGATCGTGATTTGACATATTTGATAAGGTGACAATTGTCAACTGAATTTTGTCCATGTTTGAAAAATGAAATGACAGCTTTTGTCTAAGCAAATTTGTTTGGTTCGCGCGGCAAACGCGCATAGTGATAAATACCGTAATACAAAAGGACTGCTGTAAAATGGTAATAAAGATACAGTAGGACGGTCGTTACCATAGTTACTGGTACATCACCAAATGAGTTATCTGATCCGAGTCTGTCTCAAATGGCGTTACGTTTCCTGGAGACATTTTGCATATTGTAATGTTTTGATAACTTCGACCACAGGCAGCCCAAGATTATGTTATGACTTTGTTGACACAACTTCATAATTACGAATAATATAAAGAAATGATA
>JAOBAZ010078889.1:0-19670 GCA_026546875.1 Pteroeides caledonicum | reverse complement strand
CCACCACACGTGACTTCTTATGGTTGATTTCATAGGCTAAAATGCTTATGAATTATTAATGAGTTTTTGAAATATATATATAATATATTTTTCCCCGTAGGGATATAATAAACCACGTGCTTACATCGCTGGCCAAGGTGAGTCAATGCGCAGTTTAATTGACATTGGTATCGAAGTTGTAGCAAATATTTAGTATGCTGTATATGCGCGTCGCATGTCTTATTTATCGTAAGGGAATCATTGCAATACATGGCAATCGCGCATTAAAAGGACAGGTGAAATCCATTGTAAAAATCAAGCTAGTAATGATTTAAAGTCGCCTGAGAAATGAAAACATTTTAAAATATGAATGTAGGGTTACATTGGTAGAGGACTTAAAATTGTGTTCAACCAAATTAGGAAACTGGAATAAATCGTGAGATTTAACACACGTGACCTCCTACGATATTTATGCAAACAAGTTGCCGCAAGAGAGTCCTAAAGTATGATATGAGTTGCCATAGATACCATATTCTAAACAGCATAAATTTTGATTAACCCTTTCATACTTGGTGTTTCTGTCCAACAACTTTATATTTTACTCTGTCTAACCCCAGTAGATTTTACCCGTCAAAGGCAAGCTGCCAGAAAGTCATGAATGAAAGGCTTCAACTACTTTAGTTTAAAACTGGTTTCCTTGACAACTAAAATTGACGTAGTCACTTTTGTATTGTATATTAGTCTTAATAACATGAGTGAAGAAATATAGAACATCCCTGGATCGTTAACCAACAGGAGGTTGAGTAACGGTATACACGTATAACGGTATATACATATTTATGTTCGATGTTTAATGGTTTTAAAATATTTACCGCATTTCAAACGAACAGAAACCCAGAATAAAAAGATTTGAGGATTGTCTTAATGGAAATGATACTTACACAATAAAATTTATAACGAGAACATAAATATGGAACTTATTGTCTTGAAGAAAATTTGGATGTTATGTAATATTTCAAGTCCGACTATGAGGACTGGACCAGATTTCAAGTCCGCGCAGTTTAATCCAGTCCGAGGAGAAGCTGAGGACTGGATCAAACTGCAAGGACTTGAAATCTGGTCTATTCCGAATTGGAGGACTTGGAATAACATCAAAACCGAATGATTCCTGGACTGAATTAATTTGATCCAGTCCTAGGACTTTTTATCAAGTATCCAGTACCATCAAGTGACTGAAACAGAGCAGTGTCATTAGTTAATTTGTTCATGAATTATTATTGATAAATAATTATTAAACATTTTGTTATTGTTTAAAGGTCCTCTTGGTAAGACTATATCAGACTTTTGGCGGATGATTTGGGAAAGCAATACTCGTGTTCTAGTAATGATAACAAATTTGTTTGAACGCTCCAAGGTATTATACATGAATTATATTTACATAAATTATTATATTATTATTTAAATCTTTCATGTTGCTTTACAGCCAAAGTGTGCTAAGTACTGGCCTGACACAGGTTCTGTTGACCATGGTAATATCCAAGTTACTATCACGAAAGAAGAGACCTACGCGAATTATGTTGTTCGTACATTTAATGTACGTCCTGTCCCTGGTCAAACACATTACATCTCGGTATGTGTAACACACGTATAAAGAAAACCTATTATAAAATAACATAAGTGCTACGCGCGTGCTGATTGGTTAATAGCCGTGTTTGGATAACACGATCCAAACACGGGTTAAAGCCACTTTCGCAGACGCGAGGATTCTAATACTGTGAGGTTACAATAAAATTGGCGAGAAAATTTGTTGTTTTTATTTTGTAAAGCAATTACCAAATGGGTAGCGTGTTTGGATAGCTTTATCCAAACACTTGGGATATTGCTGGAGTTGAGAAAAGCTAACGAAAACACTCGCCTTCGGCTCGTGATTTCAGTAGCTTTTCTCAAGTCTCGCAACATCCCACTTGGATAAAACTATCTAAATCTAAACACGTATGACCGTGGTGTAAACAGTTTTTGTAATCAAAATAATGTTAACCTCACGCCACCCTCTATAATCCGGACAAATCATTTACTTTATGAACCAAAACTTAGATAGAGGCAACTAAAAACCTTTTTATTACAATGTAATATTGTAGAATTTACATTCAAGTGATGTAGAAGTACAAAAGAACAAAGTATAAGGAAAGAGTGAATGTATACCAAATATGTACATTCATCACTCATTCTTAACTGTTCTTCTGTACTTTCATTACAACGGTTGTCATGTTTATATAACCAAGAATTATTTATACAAAGGCGTTGGTGGTATAGTGGTTAGTTCCTTGCCCTCAAACTCAGTGACCTAGGTTCAAATTTCTACACTGAGCAGTTATCTGATCAAAATATCACCTCAGTCGAATGTGGGAAGAGTGCTTCCAGTTTCCCTCAGCCATACGTCAGGTTTTTCCGGGTACTCCGGTCTCTTTTTGTAATAACACTGGACCGACGAGGTCATCACAGTGCCTGTAGGGAGAACGGTGTCGACAATCTGATAGAGGTATCCAGTTTAAATATATTGTTAGCTTAAATTTTTTGCAAGTCAAACATTTTATTTGCAAGAACGGTTAATCCATTTCAGGTTTGTTCAATAAATGGTTTACTACTTCAGGTGTAACATTTGATCAATTTCATCATGTACCATTTTCATTTGTAGATTGATGGTAATCATGAACCAAGGCTAATTCAACAGTTTCATTTCACTGAGTGGCCAGATCATGATGTCCCTGCGCATGCACCATCAATTCTTAGATTTATTCATAAATCAAAGGCAGCCAACCCTAAAAATGCTGGTCCAATTGTTGTCCACTGCAGGTATGTTAACCACAGTCACACAATAGATAATCAACCAGAAGTCCAACTCCCTGTCGGTCTCTTTGCAGTTCATGTCTCCACAATTTTGCCATTATACGCCATCAGTACACGCCGTCCTGGCCAGTTCCCCGGCCCTTTCGTTTTGTACGCAGGATTTGTTTCGTACTAGCCCAGTGTGTTTCAAACATTGGAAAGCAAAATGGAAGACAAACGTGCTATGGCTGTCGGATTTCAAGGTGATCTTAATACAATACAATAAAATTTCCGCATTTGTTTGTTCTTGGAACCGCAAATAAACTGCGGCTAGGACAAAAGAGCTGAGGGAACTGGCCAAAATGGCGTAAGCAATTCTAACGTGCGCAGTATAAAAAGGGGGCATATTTTTGCAGTACAGTACAGTACACCACTGTACAGCACAGCACACTACAATACAATAGGGCACACTACAGCACACTAGATAACAGAACAGAGCACAGCGAAGCACACGTGACCATCAATGCTTGGTATCTTCTTTCTTAGTACTTTTTTCTTTTACTTCCGTCATATATTGTTAGCTAGCTGTTCTTACTCATTCCTCTTTATTTTTCTGTATATTTCCTTTGTGCTCCATTTCTACAAAACATGTACAGAACATTGTTTTGAGAAGTGCATTGTTTTTTGTTTCACTAGTGCTGGAGTTGGTCGTTCAGGAACGTACATTGTCATTGACAGTATGATGCAAAGAATAGACGACCAGAAAACTGTTGATATTTTTAACTTTTTGAATCATATTCGTACCCAACGTAATTTCCTTGTTCAGGAAGAGGTGAGAGGCAGCATTATATTTCTTGCAATAAAAACAACCTGTCTAGTAAAATGTATATATCTGGTCTTAGGAACATTAAATTAGGCTCATTGTCCTAATGAATTATCAACATAATATTGTAATATTTTTTTTTTATTTCAGAGCCAATATATATTTGTTCATGACGCAATCAATGATTATACCCATTTTGGTAATTCTAATATTCCAATTGAGAATTTCCTAAGTCATGTTGGTACTTTACGTCGACTGGATACAGATAGCAAAACAACAACTTTAAATAGAGAGTTTGAGGTATACAAAACTTCGTTGGTGCTAACGTTCTGAATTCTTTGGTAATAGCCCTCTTTAAAATAGTTCACCCGTACGCCTATGTAGACAACAAACCAATCAATATTCTTGGAAAGAACTATTCACTAGTAAAGCTATACTAATCTTAATCACCAAACATTTGTGTTCTGATTGTCGAAATTGTTAAAAACATCAGCTGGATTTTGTGTCAGATTAGAACCCCCTCTACGATCCTGGTTACTTTTGTTTTTTTTACATGAATTCTTATAACTGTATTTCCTATATTTTCTAGGCTGTTGATCACACAAAAATCCCAGAGAAACATAAGTGGGTTGGCAAAAAGGCATGCAACACTTTAAAAAATAGACGAAAAGATGTTTTGCCAGGTAACAACGTATGCCATTGTACCTCTAGGAGTTCAAAAGTAAATGTTTCCAGGAAAATGCGTGTGTATTCCGCAGCATAATTGGGAAATTGTCGTTTAGGTGTCAGAAAGGAATTTCAGAAGCCTTTTAAAAGTTGCAAAAGCCCAAACTTAAATTACAGTATTCTTTGTCAATATATTTATTGCGTTCGACGAAGTGGAACGCTTCCTAATCGTGACCTCACGGCTGGATGCTTTATCGTTTTGAGATTTTTGGATGTAACATTTGCCTCGCTTTCGTGTTTAGAATTTGCCTTGCAGCAATATGGTATAAACTTACATCATTTACTTCCTGTATACAAATCTACTAATATTATTTGCTTGTACAAAGAGTACACTAACACGAATCTTTTCATTTGACAGACTGGTGGCAATGACTGCTATCTGTAATATATAATAGTTTCGATTTCTTGCGGCTGTATGCCAAATAAAATCGAGATTTAGGTTTTTAGTGCGTGTACCATGTGCTTTTTTTTCGACAATTCGACATATTGCGAAATTATAAAGCTGAACATTTTGTTTTGTCGCAAACTTCTTATAAGGATTAGTGGCCGTAGGGGCTTCACTATCTTAGTGATTTGTCACTGCTTCAGTTTCATTTGGACAAAACCTTCAAAGAACGAGCAGTTTATCTCAAGATTTTTGTTATGTACGGGTTGTCATGTATTGTAATGACCGAACGCGCTTACTAAGCACTGATTATTACTAGTTATATTTTACTAAGTCTTTTTGTAAGCCCTGGCTCTCATCGCAAATCGTCGGTGATTGTTTAAGATCATTGAACTCTTCAAAGATTTTGTACAATGGGAAAAACAATACATGATCGCCGACAATTTGGGTACGAGAACCAGGCTTAAGAGGTTAGCGAGACTAGGTTAGCTTAACCCTGGGTTAGTGAAAAGTTGAGCTTTGTTGAAACATGTTGCTTTTTAACGGAATTATTGTGAATTTGTTCAAGTGTTGGTTCTAATGTGGATTCTAACACACTAAACTAAAACAGTGGGTTAACTTTTAACTCTGGGTTAGCGCTAACCCACCTTTCCGCAACTCAGCCCAGGTGGTCTTAGGCGAAGCAAAAGGACTGGGACTAGCAACAGAAAAGTCCAATTTTGTACTTTTGATCTCTTCTTACACCGTGTTTTTTTTGAGAAACTTTGTGTACATGTCCTTTATAGGGAAATGAACAACTTGGGAAATTTTGACAGAGAAATTTTATACAGTTAATGAGATATTAAGACATTTAAAACCAGAAATAGATTTCTATTTGATAAGTAGTCCCAGGCCCTTTCCGAGTTTTGAGATCACCTGGAAGGAGATATTTTGTAAAATTCAATTTAAAGGCAATTCGCTTACAAACTTAAAAATATTCAAGGACTTTTAAGGGCTTAAATTGGTTATTTCAAATTGAAGAATATTCAAGGGCGTTCAATTTTTATACGAACTGATGTTATTAAAATGACTTTCCCCAATAAAGGTTGTTGGATGTTATTTTTTTACAATAGTTGAAAAAACAAGAGTAAAGTTACCTCCTATTCTTGGTGTTGAAGGAGCAGATTATATTAACGCTAGTTATATTGATGTGAGTAAATCGTACCTTTGTGAGAAGAATTTTGTTCTAGTTATATTGATGTAAGTAAATCGTACCTTTGTGTAGTGAAGAAGCCCGAAAGGTTTGTCCCGCTAGCAAATTTCAAATCATTACCAGTATTCATTTTTTTAAAAGTTCATTGTTTTTACGGTTGAACAAGGATATATTTGCATAGCATGGCTAAATTGTCGGCTGGCAACACTACTGATCGAGAGTAGTGGCGAAGCCAACCCGTAAGGATGGACCTGTTGTGCAAATTTCAAATTATTACTATTCATTTTTTAGAAATTCAATGTTCTTACGGTCCTGGAAATATTTGTAACTATTTGCATAGCAGGACTATTGACTAGCTACGCTACTGCCTTTGTGTATGTAAAACTAACAGCGAAGTGACTTCTGGCAGGAAAAAAAAGGAAAACTTATTTGCAATGCGTATAATCATGCCCAGTATATGTAAGAACAGACAGGATCAGGTTTTTTTGGGGATGGGTTTATAGGGTATTTTATGGTTTAGGGTAATTATCAAAATACCGGACGAGTAACAACGATCTTAATTTAACTGACTAACTGATTTGATTATTTGTTTGCCTTCTATTTATCTAGGGATTTTCTAGAAAGAAGGAATATATTGCAACCCAAGCTCCTATGAGAAATACTGTAGAATGTTTTTGGCGAATGGTAAAAGCTACCAAATGTAACATGATTATAATGCTTCTTAGTGAAGAGGAGTGGAAAAAGGTAAATTATATGGACAAGTATAGAGCTAGGTTGAATTTCCTATAGGGGTGTGTCGGATACCACATTACCGGATACTGCCGGTTATCGCAAAATTACCGGATACTGCCGGATATTACGTTACCGGATACCGTCGGATATCGCAAAATTACCGGATACTGCCGGATATTACATTACCGGACACCGGATACTGTCGGATATCGCAAAATTACCGGACACCGGATATTGTCGGATATGGCAAAATTCTCGGATACCTGCACATCCTTAATTTCCTATAAGGAGGCCAAAAACGTAAAGAAGCCACCTTTAACCACATCCTATTATCGGCTAAATTTAAGTTGAAATTCAACTTGAATTACTTACATCGTCACCCTCAGAGAATTACAAGAGAAATATTTCCTGATTGATGCTGAGGATACACCACGCAATGGCTGTATTGTTTGGAAGCCACCAACATGGTCGCTGACTTTGAACGAATTTTGACCTGGTTTCCCGCCATATTTAACCTTTTCGAGAAAAATCGGAAGTGCAAATGAAAACAGTTATTCTGCTCATGCTCTGCTACAGCACTGTAGCAACGTACAATTTTTCGTAGCAGTGATGTAGCAATTGCGAATTGTGCTATATAATAAATAATATTGAGGTAAGTATACTAAGTTTCCCGGACGAACGCTTTGCTTTTGTACTTGTTTTTCGTACTTTTAATGGCAAGTTTTAGAAACTTTTGTTTCTAAAATTCTGCCATTGCACCTATGGCTAAGCACACAGCACAAGTTAACGCCCCAACAGTTGCTTTGTTCATTTAAATTGTGTTCTCTAATGTTTTAATCAGGACGACTTTTTTGCTGATCTACCAACAAACGAAGAAGCTGTTCCATGTGGCAAGTTGGAGATTCATTTGGAGTCGGAAGAGATCTCCGAGGATGTTGCTGTGCGAAAATTAAGAGTTTTTTCATCAGTGAGTATTAGTAGGTTTTTAATAAGTGATTATGAGATACTTCGCAGTTTAACTAAATTATACCAACTTTTATTACAGGATGTCAGTGATGGCAAAAGCGTCAACCATTATCATTACCGTAACTGGCCAGCTAGTGGTATTCCTAATGACAAAGCGTCGCTCATACGTTTTATTGAGTTAATTAAGAACAAGAAGAAGACAGAGGCAAAAAATGCGCCAGTTATTGTGTATTGCGAGTGAGTTATTTGTTGCCACAAGTTTGATGATCGAAGTCTTTGTTGTAACCAGGATACTGTGAAGTATTCAGTAGATTCCCAGACCAAACGATCTTTCTTTAAGTCCCTATGATACGAAAAATTCCTGTGGTTTGTTTCGATAAAAAAAATGACATATTGTAAACTCAACATATGAGCTACGTATGAGTTCACACGATGTCATTTTTCTGCTGGTAAAGAATTTTGTTTCGATAAAATGATGAAATTAGTGTGTGAAGATAGTGTGTAAAATTATTTAGGGACACTTATGTTGCACTATATGTATGAACACTTGCAGCTGTTTTCAGTGGTTTTCTAACAACTCTTTATGCAGTGTGAAGTCAATAAGTTGTAAGCATACACAAAGGTACCCAATTGCTCACCATTTTCAGTAACTTACGGTACAATGGGTGTTATAACCAGTTTATCGAATGCAACATGTGGTTCGACTGGTCTTAAATTAGTTGTTGATGACTGAACGAGTTTTGTTTTAAAACATGTATGAACTGGTATATCAATTTAACTTTTCCTAACCCCTGTTTTTGAGATAAATTTTCGTAGAATTAATGTAGTAACGATAACCATTTATCTCTTTATTCTAGTTTTGGAGTAGGTCGTAGTGCCATATTTTGTCTCTTAAGTACAATGTATGATCAGCTTGAGGAAGAAGGAAGTATTGATGTTTATCAAACAGCGAAACTTTATCGCGTTCAACGTCCACAGTTTATTGAGACAGAGGTATATCTTAATTATTACCGGTATATATTATAATTATTTTGTATAATTATTGTATAATTATATAATATAACTATTATATAATAATTATATATAATTATATAATAAACTATCGCGTTGAAGTGGTAGGCCTACATTTCATAATTACAAATGTAGAGAGGTGTATCTTAAAATTATTTCAAACGTAGCGCTTCACGTAAATTTCTGCACGATATGCAACCGCGTGAAACTTTAAGAACGAGTGTCACAGTTTACAATGAATTTTCTGTTTTATTCTAGGAACAGTATTCTGTTTGTTACGACATACTGAATGACTTGGTAGCTCAGAAACTCAGCGCTCTTTCAACGAAAATGCCAGTAAATGGCAACGAGAATAATTCACCTAACAATGTGGTGAACTGTAATAAACCACATGACATAACAGGCAAGACGTGTGACTTGCCAGACGGTGGTACATCTTATATTACCGGCAAAGATACAGCTGAACTACCTGAAAATAAAGCTCCTGGTTCACCGGGATGCAAAACACCCGAGAATGACACACCTAGTTCACTGCCTGAAGATGATGGACCTCCATCAGCCAGAGGAACGCCTGATGTACCAGAAACACTCGACTCTCCAAATCCTGATTCACCACGTAATGACACGCCACTTATTACTGACCCTTCCACCTTAGGCATAGACAATCCTCACTATAGAAAAAGCAGCGCTTCTGATACAGGAGATGTCGTATGTTAAGCTAAATTCAAGAACCACAAAGGGCCCACAACTAAAAACAATGTTATGTATTTATTCACTCAAGCGACTAACCTAAGCCTGTTAAAAGAACCTCTAATTTAAAGAGGAACGTAAAAGAAACCTCGGCTTCAGTTCGAGTTAAGATTGCGAAAAAGTGTTGTCAACCCATCAACCAATCACATTTGTATATGTAACCTACTATCTTTGCACAAATTTGCTGAGGCAATATAGAAAATGTATTATTTAGGGTAGTATGCGCAAATATACAAGGACTATATAACCCCCACTCACTATTCAATTTTGAGATTTTTAATAGGCCGGTAATAACCAAGACACTTACGACAACTTTGAAAAGGAGGAATATGGATGCGAGACGTGTAGAAATAACGGGTGTTCCAACAATATTGCAACGACTGTAGATTTTAGTTTTATCAAAGTTTTTGGAGTGGGTCACTTTGACTCTTGTAGGAGCTTAAGTACCGGATATGTTTATGATATTCTTCTTATAGCAATCAGGCAAACTGACGGGATTGTTTACATTAACCGGGCTAGCTTCATCAATCTGACGTGTTTATTTGAAATCGTACTGTGACTTCAAATTTCAACCAAACCACATTTGGAAATGATCAAGTTTAGATATAAGCACAACGTTAGTTGAAAAATACTTTATTGCTTGACGCTTAGTGGAAAAAGCAGTGTCAGCAGTTTTACTGGGAATTTATGATACAATATTGATGATGATGAATATTCTGGTAGGCTACTCGCCGCGAGGCGATGTTCAGTAGGGACCTAGTACAATATCATAAAATGTAACAATAAAAATGACATGTATATTATGTAAAACTAAATTTATCACTAGTCGAATTCGAAATACACGAGTCTCTAAAAATGTGTTTTAAATATAGCTAAAGAGTTACTATTTCGAACATCATTAATTAAGGAGTTCCAATCGCCAGCAACATAAAACAAGTCTGTGTTTTCTCCAGCCAGCGGCATAACTAAAACAAGTCCAATAAATGTGTTTTAGTTATCTTGTTTCCGATACTTCCGAGAAACGAGATAACCACAGGAAATATTTAAAAAAGTATTAGCATGATAAAATTACTGCATGCTGATTGGTTGACAGGAGTACAATTATTTTATGATTTTCCCAAAACAAAATGGCGGAAAGGCTTGTTTCAATTCGAAACTAGAATTATTAGAAATCGAATGTGTATAAATCATTTTACTTCCAGAAACAGGGGTAGACTCAGAAAATGCCATTTTCGAGGATTTAGCGGATCCAAATTCTGAAACATTCCGCTCTTAGTGCCAACCTTGGTTGCACTTCGCGCGATTGTCCCCTCTCCCACCCAATCGCTACGCGATTCCTACCCTTAGGTATATTCAGTAAAACTGAAAATTATTGCTTTATCCAATATGCCTTTTTGAAAAAATAATATTGTGAGCTATAATTCACTCTACAATGTGATTACCACTACAAGATTTGAAGTACTCGCGATCTTTGAAAAATTTTTGGCAAAATTTTCTCGCATTACACTTACTATTAATCTCCATTGCATATAACTAATGAAAAATGTTAATATAGAATACAAAAAGCTAGAAAAATCTATCCCCCCAGTCTACGAAATCTCTATAATAACTTACATGGAAACTGAGTTATGATTTTCTAATAAATCCCTGTAATGATTACCGTGTTTACGGATCTACAACTACCAAAGAAAAAAACAAAATTATTATTATGAATTACTCGTTTCAAATTAAGGGAACGGTTATAAAGCACCTGCAACCCTGAAGCGAAAGTATTTTGATCTGGTGTGAAAATTCCCTCCACCTATTTACATAGTAAATAAATCTATATGCTTCATATAGATTTAATATAACTTTAGCTGTCATTCAAATAGATTTAATAAATCTACGTCAATCATTTGTCACCATTTTGTGTAACTATAAACAATCTCATTTAATTTACAGGATTGAATACGAAGTAGTTAAGCAACACTCCAATACAACTCGAAATGCCTCTTCACATTTTTAAGAGGTGCTAATTTTTTAAAAATTTAAGGGCTCCACTCTTGGTCTGTAGATACTTCATGAAAGTTCCTTTTACTTCAACTTGTTTTCACTCACCACATGTATTTTTGGATTATCCAGGAATACTACAATTCCAAGTGCTGTATTCACGATTCTTGGGATATAATAATTTTATAACTCCTTGTTTGAAAACACTCGACTTTTCTAAAATCTCTGTTCAGATTCAAAATTCAAACAAATAATATATTGAATTTGTCTCGTAAAAAAGCAACATAGCATTTCCCGTAAATTACCGGTACAATACCCGAAAACATTTGATCGATTTCTTAGAATAAAACGACCGTACGTGAAAACTGTCGAATCCAAACTGCAAACCTATAAACAACTGCGGAAAGCGAAATATTTTAATAACGCACGAGGTCCAAAATGAGAAAACAATTTAATGTTTTAATAACTACGAATTCTTAGAATTCCTAAATTAAAGAGCGTGTATCTTGGATTTACAAAATATTGTTTTTCGAAAAATAATTTCTGTTTATAAAGTTGTATAACTTTGTTACATTTAAATTCTAATATATATAAATTCTAACTATTAACATTCAAAAAAAATTCCGATTATGTGAAATGTAAAATAAATCTGTATTAAAAAGTCTCGATGTTCACTTTTAAATTTAAAAATTAATTAAGCATTAATGAATAATAAAATATCATGGGAAAAGTTCTATGCCTTGGGAGTGAAAACCTGGGGAAAAACGATAACTGGACAGTATTGATTACAAGTGATCTTCTGTGCGTGACTCCTGTAATATATGTGGCAAGAAAGTCAAAGAAACCATGATGTTTATCGATCTTTAACCTAGCTTTTAGGTTATTAACTTTAATAATTCACGTACTAGCTATACATATAATAATTCAGATAAATCTGCCATATACCATGGTGTGGTATGGGTTAACAAAATATATACCAGTATTGGTTATTGCCTTTGTATGATTTATTTTTCATCATAGGTTTTATTTTGTAGGAAGTTCTTGTTTTGGATGAAGCTGATCGTTTGTTGGATATGGGATTTGAAAACAGGTAATCATGGTTGTTTCTTAGAGATTACACCTCTTTTTTGGTTTTTCCAATACATGCCAACTTGATATATGTTTTGAGTGGATCTTTCCAGCCAAAGAAACTTAGTATGCTAAAGAGAAAATGAAATTAATAAAGACTGGTTTAAACATGTGTGTGACGTCTATGCCTATTTTTTCCAGCATTAATAATATTCTGGGATATCTTCCTAAACAAAGACGAACAGTTAAGTACTTTTATGTGTGTGTATGTGTGCGTGTGCGTGCATGTTACTGTGTTAGTGTGTGTGTGCCTGTGTGTGCATGTGCATATGTGCGTGCGTGTGCGAATGTGCGTGCACGTGTGTGTGTGTGGGTGCGTGTTTGTGTGCACGTGTGTGTGGGTGTGTGTTTGTGCACGCACATGTGCGCGCGTGTGTGCGCACGTGAATGTGTGTGTGTGTGTGTGTGTGTGTGTGTGTGTGTGAGTGCGTGCGTACGTGTGTGTGTTTCTCATTCAAGGTTTATAACCGTTATTAACCCATATATAAACCGTATGGAAGGAAAACCGAATCAACTCTGTATTATAGAAATTGTAATAAATTATTTCTGTATTTCTCCGAGATTCATTGTTTAATACGTGCGATATATAAATGTTGTTCAGGGTCTGTTCTCAGCCACTCAGACAGATGAATTAGAGGCTTTAGTTCGTGCTGGTCTCCGTAATCCAGTCAGGATAACTGTTCAAGAAAAACATAAAACAAACAAGGTACACATTTATATAGATATTGCAGTTGTTCTTCACTAGTTAGTCTAACTATATTTTGAATATGAGATGATTATAATGCAAATCACAAAATGGAAAAAAACCCAGACGACGTAAGGATCCTAATTGTGAAAGGTAACAATAGTTAACAACTAGTCACTGAAGTGCAAGTAAATATTTAACAATTAGACAGCGAGTCCAAGTTGTCTAAGAGTAGATTGATTGACTATCGCTCATGGACAACAAGGACGAGTTGTCTAATTGTTTTAGTACACATTCAGTTCCACGTTAGAAAAAATACAGTTTTTCTTATGTAAACTAATTAAAATGTTGGTTTTTTGACCGCAATTGGCTCTGGTTTGTTGACATTTCCCCCAACCGTTGTCTATCACAGAATAGACAACGGTTGAGTAGCCAATCAAAACGCAGGATTTGTAATAGACAATGACTGAATGTATATATTATTGTCGGATAGATAGATATCCGCCGCTATTCAGGGACGCCGAGGTGAATAATTATTTTATAATATACCATGCAGGTGATCTCAAAATTCAGAAAAGGGCCTGGGACTAGTTATAAAATAGAAATCCATTTCAGGTTTAAACTGTCTTAATATCTCCTTAACTGTATAAAATTTCTTTATCCAATTTTCTTAAGGTATTCATTTCCCTGTGCAAGACACATACACAAAGTTTCAAACAGTTTCACCAAGAAATCACGGTGTAATAAGTGATTAAAAGTACGAAATTAATGTTTGGTTTTCCTCCTCCACAGAGCACCTGGATACGTACATGCGGATATTGATTTGTTCAGTTTCATCTTCCGTAACCCAAACAATCAAACAAAAAGTCATTAAGTGTCTAATTTTTAATAAATATCCACGTGCGAAACTTTGTTAAATGTGCTAAACTAAAG
Organism: Pteroeides caledonicum; assembly: GCA_026546875.1. Classification (NCBI taxonomy): domain Eukaryota; kingdom Metazoa; phylum Cnidaria; class Anthozoa; order Scleralcyonacea; family Pennatulidae; genus Pteroeides; species Pteroeides caledonicum. The sequence continues at coordinate 5,545 of JAOBAZ010078889.1, read as the reverse complement.
AGAAGTTAGCTAGGGAATTAGGGGAGTTCTCGTTAGTAGAGTTTGTCTCTGCTAGCGCCCCAAACAACTGTTTTGCGTGCTCAGTAAGTCAGATGAGTACGACCAAATATTTTTAAAAATGTTTTGCCTACATTTCAAACGAAAACGTCCCAGCAATTTGCGATCATTTTACTTGTTTCGTTTTCTTAAAGAGTTCTTTTTGGTAAATAAAAAAAAACAAAAATTTCGGCAAAAAAGATGCCCAGAACATTCTCGAGGGCAAGCCCTTCATCGAACAGATGTTCTTGAGTTTTGACTTATAATCTCTTGATGATCTTCAGTAATTAGGGATTGCTTCTTTATTTTGTTGTCTTTTAGATAAACCAGAAAACTCCATCTTCTTTAGAAAATTTCTATGTGGTATGTTAATTATTAAATAATTGAATAGTGTGGTTATTGTGGTGTAGCCATATCTAACAAATATCTATATGGAATTAATTAAATGGCTCATTTTGAGAAGAAAACGAGCTTCGACAAATGTTAAATTTAAAATGCAAAGATGGCTTTAAAAAAACTCGCATTAATATAAGTTCTGTTACTACTTCTGTTGGCGGTGGTGTCGTCGTTGTTGTCGTTGTCGTTGTCGTTTTAGTTGTTGTCGTCGTCGGCGTTGTCGTTGTCTTCGTGGTCAACTTCGTCAACGCCAGTCGTCGTCAACGTCGTCGTTGTCGTTTTAGTTGCTGTCGTCGTCGTAGTCAACGTCGTTGTCGTTTTAGTTGTTGTCGTCGTTGTTGTTGTCGTCCTTGTGTTTATTGAAATTGTTAAATACAATTTTAATAGATAAGTCGAACTGAAGAAAAGATATCACAGTTAGTTTCATTGTTAAGACAAAATAAGGTAGGTACATTCAATATGTATTAGAACAATTATCCACTATTCAATAATCGCTTTCACTGTAACAAGCTTACTTTGACTTGTTACTAGAAAATAACTAAGAAAAATATTCCTACCATGCACATTTGGTTTACGAGAGAATAACGGTTATATTATCTCTGACGTATAAACCATCAGTGTCATCATAATATTAACCAGGTACTTTCCCCACTGACAAGTAAAATCGTCTGGCGATAGTCAGAGTAAAATACTAAAGTGCTAAGGTGGTCAATATAAGCTTAATAAGACATGGCAGATTAATTATCCAGACTAAGTGAGAGAAAGGGTAAGTAAACACTTCCCCCTGGATAATAACACTCGTTGTCTTTCGTAAATAAAGTATTGATGTAAAGATAATTATCCGGACTGGGATATTCAACAGACGAATGGATAACCACTAAATCACCAACCTCTGAATTGATGGTCCTTTAATCTTCGCATACCATGTTACGTGAACCACTAAAGTTAATTATGTCATTTTTTTAGGAGAAAAAAATTATAATATTTTTCAGTACATGTGCCAGTGTTGACTACTTCACAATTCTTTTAAATATGTAAGTTTATGTACGTATTTTAATGCGGACGGACGGACAGACAGACAGAACAAATCGATGTAACTGCCAATTATTTTTTTAGCTTCTTAAAAAACACCACAGTTATGTCTTTACATGGAAAAATGAAACATAAACGATACAAGATATTTGATGCCTTTCGAAGACTACCGAGGTACGGTAATTCAGAGAATTCAATGAAAGTAAGGTAGAACGAAAGGCCAAGCTACTTCAACTTTCTGAGAAATACAACATGTCATAGGGTGTACTTGACCGTTCTCCTGTTATTTGTTGTTTATTTAGTGGTGTTCTTGTTTGTACAGATGTTATGGCTAGAGGGGTAGACATCCCAGAAGTCAACTGGGTCATACAATTTGATCCACCTAGCAATGCGAGGTAAATGTTTTCTCGCAATACCTCTTTTTAGAGTAAGATATTAAATTTATGCTCAATAAATTTATGCTTTAGAGTCAGATTCCAGTTTTCCGTTAAGATCGGGCCGTACTGGCCCGATCTTAACGGTAAATAACATATATGTATTTTATATACTAAACAGCAAAAGTTAAAGAAAAATAACGTTGAAAACCATGCTTTTTTCAAATGTAGTGCTTTTGTTCATCGTTGTGGTAGAACAGCAAGGTTTGGTAAAGAAGGTAAGTTGGTATAATATATACATAAGGTAAGTTGGTATAATATATACATACATACGTACATACATACATACACACACACACACACGCACGCACACACGCACGCACGCACACACACACGTACATACATACATACATACATACATACATACATACATACATACATACATACATACATACATACATACATAAGGAGTTTATATTTTCTCAATCGTTTCCAGGCAAAGCTTTGTTATATTTACTACCAAGTGAAGAGAGTTACGTGGAGTTTTTATCTATTAACCAAAAGGTTAGTTAACTTTTTTAACAATGTTACAAGATTTCAATTCACTGAATAACCGGGTTATCATTTTCCGGTTTAGGTAAGCCTTCAGGAATATCAAATAAAGCATACAGTCACCGATATTGTACCAAAGCTAAGAAAGCTAGCTCAAAAAGACAGGTTTGTTGTTTTATTTTTTAGTTTTGTCGATGTAAAGTTTATAGAATTTCATTAAACATGGTCGGCTTCACGGATAGATAAGGGAAGAGACCGACGGACGGACGGATGGATATGAGGCCAATGATGAGTCAAATCCAACTCTTACCTATCTATGGAGATATTTAGATACACGAGCATTATTCTCTGAGGCCTTGTATACTTTCTTCGCAAAGGTTTTCAGCCATCCTCTATTCGTATCGGCTTATCAGAGTCAAAGTTTTTTTTCTGTTTAGAGATATTTATGAAAAAGGGGTTCGTGCTTTTGTCTCGTTTATTAAATCATACAGCAAACACCAGTGTAGTTTAATTTTTAACTTAAAAGGTACGTAAAATAAAAGTCTCCATTTTTTAAAATTGTATTTCTATTTCTTGGGATCCAAAAACCAAATGCAATAAATGGCCTAGTTTATTATATTTTCAATAAACCACGTTTATTGTGTAAGAGTTCTATACCAAAACTGAACGATTATCGGTGACTTTGTTTCATGTATATATACACTTTAAACAACGACTTTATTAACAAGTCAAATTGCTTTTTGTTTTCAGAGTTGGAGATAGGAAAGTTGGCTCATGGCTACGGACTACTTCATCTACCAAAAATGCCGGAATTAAAAGGACGAGTGTTTAAATATTTTGTTGCGGAGGAGGTGGATACTTCCAGTATACCATATAAGGACAAAACAAGGGAGAAACAACGGCAGCTAAAATTGACAGAAAAGGGGGGAGATAGGTCGCCCGGTAGAAGGAAAACTCGAGAGACGCAAAAATCCGTGAACAGCGCCTGGTCGAAGAAAAAGGAAAAGTGCAGGAAGAAAGAATTGAAAAAGAAATTGAACTTAATGAATGAGAAAAGAGATTATTTATTGAAAAGAAAAATAAAACGATTGAATGACGATGAAATAGAGGAACTGAGTAAGGAAGCTCGATTAGTGAAACGACTCAAGTCTGGGAAAATTACTAAGGCTGAATTTGAACAACAAGTTGATGACGACAATGATTGTCTAAACACAGTATGGTAAACATACAGTACTGCTTCCTGGAAAAATGTTATTTTAATCCTATAACTTTGTTGTTCTTATAATGGGGAATGCGTAAAATATTACTGCCTTTCTTTGGGAAAGTTCTTTGTTTATTTTATTTGACGATGCATGGCTGAATCCTTGTAGCCAGTGTCGTATTCTCCTGGTCGGGGAGAGCTAGGTAGACTGCACAAACTACACTTTTTATATTGTTTTTGAAACATCTTCATGTATTTCTTGCTGAGTAAGAAGTGAATCAAGTTACAGCTATAAATTAGTCCTTTCTAAAGCGTAAACTGACCTTTGAGCGCCCTTAAGACCCTGGAGCTAGTAGATTTTCCATCCTCAGTTTTCTATGCGTCTTATATACCGTTTCCAAGTATGGAGGTAAAAATAATTAATAACCCGACACCCTTTGCGCGCTCATAGTTTACAATTTAGGCTTTAGCAAGGACCGCCTTAACTGAAATAACTATTGTATATGGCAGATATGATTATATAAAGATATGAATATGACAAATATGATGAAAATATTTTGATATGTAATGATACTGCAACGGAACTCGTTCTAATACACCAAAATGCAAACATAACGGCTCGCTTTGCACAATATTAATTAATTAATTAATTAATTAATTAATTCAGACACCGTCTGATTAGCCTTGTTCCCGCGTTCCTTGTGCAAAAGAAAACATTTCGCTATATTTGGAATTAGTGTAAAAATTACATAAATAGCTAACTAATAAAATAAAATTCGTAAAGTAACTACATAAAACTACTATGTTGGTTATTTTCGATTTCTGAGCTGTCCATCAGTAGACAGTTAACGAGCGCTAAGCCTAAATTTTTTGATCAAACTAAAAAATTTCTCCGAAACATCTTCATTGACTGTCTTTCCCACATATGCATCAGTAAATTACTAGAAATCAAAATTCCTAATAGCCAACTGAATTCAGTTGAAACATTTGGTATTGCTCGAATCAGTTTAGCTGAATTTTATTAAGATAGTATTTAACCCTTTACAGCCCAGACTTTCCACATTGACAAGTAAAATCTTCTGGTGTTAGACAGAGTAAAATACTAAAGGTGGCCAACGGGCTATAAAGCGTTATACCTTGCCTGGTGTTTTCAAGATATTTCCAGCTATATTCGCGATCGTATTGAAAATAATTTCACTTGATTATAAATATTTCCACAAGCTGGGCAAACTATAAAAATAAATATCCAAAGTGTATTCAAAAGCTTCTATGTAGGTCTTTCCTTGGTGAATGCCCATAAAAATTAGTCGCTTATATTTTAATTTATCACAGCCGTGTTTTTATGTGCTTATGACATTGCGCATATTAACAACAATGGTAATGTTCAAGATAGCGATATGCACGTCTCAGTCAATGGAATCATCTTGATAACTATACAAGGCGCGAAGGTTTCAAAAGGTTTTATAAAAGTTCTTCAACTAAGATTATTGCACTACCAATGTTTCATTGTTCTTTAATCCTTTCTACATGACTTTCTGGAGTTTCCCCTTGACAAGTACAATCGTTTTGTGTTAGACAAAGTAAAATAATATAAAGTATAGTTGGACAGCAACATGCATGAGAGGGTTAAGTCAATTTGTCTAAAGAAAACTATTTTGAGAAGAGTTAAAATGTCGTTGTTGTTTCTCCTTCATCTTCTTTGTTTAACACCAGATACAAAGGAAGACTTAGTCCTGATATTGATATGGCCAAAAGCCCTAAGTTCACCTATAATAAAACAAAAATAATCTCACGCAAAAATGGTGATTGGTTAGCTGAAGATTGCGAGAAAGGATAAAAAAGTAATATGCCAAGTGTTTTGATCAGCCGATCCAAACGCAAAACGAGGTGTTTTTAAAAAAATAACTACTGTTGTCTTGTCCAAACTCGGTACAGATACCACATACGTAGATAT
>JAOBAZ010078778.1:0-11902 GCA_026546875.1 Pteroeides caledonicum | reverse complement strand
GTCCCGCTATGCTAATATTTTGGTGTTCATTGACTGTGAAAACAATGAATTTCTAAAGACATGAATAATTATAATAACTCGAAATTTACATAGCGGGACAAAATCGTCAGGCTGGCTACTCTACTGTATTAGGATACACCTGTTATATACCAAACTATTATTTAATATAGTCATCCAATTTGATCTTCTGTAAACAAAATAAACAAGGCTGCCATCCTGTTTTGTTTGAAACTCAGAATAGTGTTGGATATTCCAAGCTAGAGTAACCAATCAAATCACTTAAAAAGTACTAACCCAAATTTGAGTAATGCTAATGGGAGGTAATATGCATAATGCAACATGGGTAAGGACACAAGCATCAAAGGACCCACCGAAGTGGCCTTCTGTACATTTTGTACTTTGTGGTACCAGACCAGATGATTGCTTTCATTAAATGAACTCTGATTGTGACAGTGCAAACTGTACCACTCACTTAAAAGATTATATTCTGTACTACACCAGACTATTTTACTAGTCAAGGAGAAATCTCCTGTCAGCAATGGGTTAACAACAACTATTGCTTGACAAAGTTCTGCCCTTGACTTACAAAACAATCTGGTATTAGCCACAGTAAGTTAACAGAAGATATCTTCAGTACTGAAATTTAAGAGATAAACCTTGAAACTACTAGGCTTGTAATGTATGTAAAATTGTATACAGTACAAGCATCTGATATATCAGAGGTTTATCCAACTTGCTTCTTGATTGATTCATTTCATACTATACAGTATTACATGTATTATGATGTTAGGCAATTAGCAGTTATATGTCCCCTTAGCCTCAAAAAGCTGCCACAAACCTCCCTCCACTTTTAAAATCCAATCACTAATTTCTGTCAAGTATTACTTCTAACAAGCACATGGGCCTCATATTCAACAATATTCCACAACAAATGAAACACAAGGCTAACAATAAAGATGTTATTTTCTATGTCTTTATTTTTGGCTGTTGTTATAAGTTTGCCTTTAGCAAGAATAGCACATTCTGCACAAGGCTTTAAATTTCAAGTAATTCAAGTCATTCCCACACAACCCATTTAAATCCATGAGAAGGCTTTACATATAGCATCAAAAAGTTTGAAGTTCAACTATATAACAACCCACCATCCCGTTGCTGCGATACAATGTCCATTAACATACTTATGGCAAACAAGAAATAACATTTTAGTTTTGATTGAGAGTGAACAGAGTTAATTATGGAGCTTCCACTCCTACAAGCTTCTTGCCCTAGAGAAAATTAAAAAAAACATAAATAACCATCAGATAAACAAAAATAAGACAAAAATACCAAAGTATTAGTAACATATATCAACCAAACTTGATTGGTGATATACAAGGAAGCAATACATTCCGACAATCCCACTGTTTCCAATTTCAGGAATTGTACAAGAAGGAATTGTACAATAGTTTAACCCTTTGCCTGCAGGGGTTTTTCCAGGGTGAATAAAATTATCTGGTATTAGCCAAAATAAAATCTGTTAACCCTTTAACAGTCAATGTTCTGTATACAGGAGATTAAGAGCACAGTCAAGACAATACAAAGACAATATAATAGAGAAACAAAGAACAAAGAAAAATATGTTGACCTTTAAAGGGTTAAGGCTGTTTGCAGCTCATGCCATGGTGCATGTTCTAATAATTGATTTGTAATAAATTCAAAAACTTATTAATTTCAAATTTTGAGTTCCAGATGGACATCTCATTTAGAGGGTCTCTTTTCGTATTATAGTTTAATAATGGTAACTGATGATTGTTTCTTATTACTTCAAAACAATAGTTGTTAGCTAAGTTTGTATCTTTCACTGATTGATTTTAGAAGAGTAGTATTAAATTTAAATAGCAGATATTTAAATATCTCCAATTGAAGAACTAGGCAGAAAATATAACACTGTGAAAAAAACATAGCTCAGACAATAATTCTTAATAGAAGCATGGTAATCAATGGTAATGTATGTCTGTATTAACCTGTTGCCTGAATGTGAGGGTAATGTTATATAGCATTAGCCAGAGTAAAGTCTGTTGAGTGGCCATTTCCAGACAGCACCACAACCTATGCATCATTTACTAATCTATCATTTTTCTCACAAGCAGTGGATGACTAGTAGAAGATAGCATATGAAGTAATGCATGTAATGTAATTAAAAAACTACAGATTGTTGGTGATTATCCATTTATTTTTGCTTACTAGTAAACTGCACAAAATAATTTATACTACCTTGGATTTAATTTCTTCCTCTTGACGCTTTTCATAATGTCCAAAGTCATCAAAAATTGATGTTTGGTTCTTAAATGAATGAATGATACGAACCACCTGGACTCCTTTGTCAGCCGGCACTTCCTGTGTATCTCGAGAGTTGGTTACAGGTTTGTTATCATTATTTTCCAAACGTATGTGCCTTAGGGCATTGTTTGGTACATCCTTCACATAATGCCACTTGACAGCAAACTTTCCTTTCCATTTTTCCTGTGACCAAATACCAGTCTCAATATCATACTCAACTTCAGATTTCATTTCAGCTATGCCACAAAAATGCCCACTGCCATTCACACTAAACAACAAGTACATAGGACCCTTCCCATTCCGTTGTTGCTCCTTAAAAGCGTCATTTAATCGACGATTTCCATGCTCAGTACTAGTCCAAACGCTGTACTTAATTGACCGATGAATGTCATCCTCACTATAGCTTTTAATGATAAAAAATCGCACATCATTTAACCGTAAGTTAAACTCTTTGGGATTGTAATCATGAATTGAGCGCAGTCTCTCCAAGATTGGTACAACAGGCAGTCCAGGAGTAGAAATGTTAGACAGGCCTGCATTTCCACCTGAACGACTTCTTTGCTGATTTGTTCTGGTGTTTCCTTGCTTCCCTGATGATTTTACAGAAGCATTTGAGCCATTCCATGTACTGGAGTCACCCCGATTGCCAGAGTTCATGGCAGGCTGTGGGGGTGGTTTAACCTTAGGTGGAGGTGGTTTAGGTTTGGCAGGCTGACTAGCAATTGCAGCCCAAGATTTTGGTTTTGGTGGCCCACCTCCACTGCTTGGTGGAGCAGAGTTCACATTCCCATTCTGCTTATTATCCCCATTAACATTAGTAACCTCCTCATGAGTTTGAGAAAGATTTAATCCTGATAAAGAATGTTCAACTCCTTTGTGATCCACTTCCTGTACAGTGTTTTCATGTACTTGTGGAGCTGGTTGTTGATAAAAATCTCCCAGAATTGACCCAGAAGATGTCTGTGGCTGTCCACCCCATGACAAGTCTGTGGTATTACCTGGGAAAAATAAAGCTTGCTGGTTGAGGTAAGCAATGTTGCTTGGTAAGCCAGAACTAGGTACTTGGTCCAAGCCATTCAAGTACCCTGTATTGGCAACAGTTGGATTTTGCTGAAGCATTTGCTCTGGCATTGCCGAAAAAGCCCCGTTAGAGTTCGGAAAGAGTGATGGACTATTCGTCGACCATGTATCACCCATTCCTGTACTTAAATATGGAAACGGCATTGGTGGTAAACCAGAGTTCACAGTAGACGGTGCGTAAAAAGTAGGCAAATAGTTGTCCGATGTGGAAGTCGCCATGTTAACGTTCGCTTGTGGTGGGACATGATTTACGTTCTTTTAAAATCATCAAATTGTACAAAATAACAAATAGATCGTGTCGAGAACACACCAACAACGTTCAATAGACAAAGGAAGATGCCCAAATAAATATAAAAAAAACAAGGGGACACAAAGTTAGAACAAGAGGCATTGAGACATACATTTTAGCGGAAGTTTCTACTTTTAATAATTTGAGGCAACGACCAGTTTCATTACTCACGAAAATGAATAAGAATTAATGGTATTACCTGATCATTATTCGTACGTAGATATTGCTCAAAATCCTCGTCGGTCACAATTCTTGATTCTGGGTCCTGGCCTGCGATTAAGTAAACTAGATATTAATAAAAACCACTGATAATCATGCTATACCGCTTGAGAAATTATATTCAAGGGTCGCATTCAATCTCTTCGAATTGTTAATTCTACCTGCACTGTCGTCGAAGTTTTAGTTTTTTTTGGTGAAAATGTTAAGAATATATCTTACCTTTTCCAGGATTGTCCTTGATACGCTGAGGGTACAAGAAGATAATAAAAGCAATGTTAGAACCGATAATATTAGGCAAACAACAACGACTGCTTGTTACAGCTTCGTCGCGGCTTGGTGTAAATTGAAAAAAGCCGAGAAAGTTGAACACGTACCTGCTCCACATTCGCAGACATTACAGGCATTCAGTTAGCTCTGAATATTCGATAAACCCTTGGTAGTTGATATGTTCCTAATCCACGAAGCAAAACACCTTTTACGGACACTTACTTGAAAGTACAAAGACACCAGGTGAATCGATTCTATGGCCGCCCGATTTCCATGTGAGTTGCTTTGCGAGTGCGTGTGTGGTGACGTGTGACGTCATCGGCAAGATGTCAATCAAACGTTTGCGCAGGAAATGATAGACGTCGTCCTGTGATTGGCGGGATATTTACTTTAGTTAGCAAATCCACGTAAACGTTACGAACAGATCTTCACATAAAGGTCAAATGTCACAAACATTTTCCCCTTGTTTTAGTATTATATAAATGTCGTCGACTACAAAGATCCTGTGCAATTAAAATTTCTGTTGTTGTCGTTGTTTAACGCCAACCACAAAAAATCAGTTTATGGTTTATCAATTTACATAAAGAAGAAAAATTATTCCAAATGTCAATATTTCAAAGACAAAAAATCGCCTTGTTTCAATTTTATTCTTAATTTGATTTTGAGATTGATACTCAATTAAGGTTAAAATTAAAACAAGGCAATTTCTCGTCTTCATTAGTTTGTTCTCTTGTGGAAATAGCCATTGGAATTTTCTGGAGTTATTGAAAAATAGATTTAGTTTAACCACGTGAACACAAATTTTTACACAGATTGATAAATACTACAACAAGTATTTTAATAAAAAGATACATAATACTCCGTCTTCAACAATGGGGGTCTAATGTCACTGCTATGGTATTATATACCATAGCCTAAGGTTCAATCTTATTTCTTTCTACATCGTGTGCACAAACTGAGTTTAAAGTTGAAATTCATATTTCCAGATTTTATATTATAAAGTGGTTTTTGTCCAATGAAACATTTAAAAAATGTTGGCCACCGGAAGCCCCCATTCAAAAATAATATAATTATCTTTCTTTAGTAGGTAATAAAAGAATGTTTTTTTTCCAATGACTGAATAAAACTTACAAAAGCTAAGAGGTTTTCTACTAATTACTGTAGGAGCTTTTTGGAAGAAACTTTTTAGAAATTCATTGTTTTTACGGTTTTTGAACATGAATATATTTGCATAGCAGGACTAAATTGTCGGGCTGGCTACGCTTCTGCTCATAGTAGTTGAGTCGTGTCGAGTAGCCATCAGCAAAATATCAAAGCTACGTGATATTACAATACTTCCAGGTCAAAGGTTAAGTCCATATATAATTAGTTTCTCAGACGGTTAGAAGCTGTCACATGACAACACTGGCTGAGTAAAAATCTCCGAAAATGCGCAATTTCGTGCAGCATTTATACAAGATATGCAGTAAACCTCCACTTCAACGCCTCCTACAATGTCTGATTGCTCCAAGTATCCATGTCATTCACTTCATGGGTAGGCATATTACTAATATTTTGAACATTCTCAGAACAAAAACCTACCAAACTGGGAATTCTCGCGACAATAACCAAAAGAAAATTAGTTTGCAATTTGCAGAAGTGTTTTGAAAATATATTTTGTGTAATGTGGCACTACCGTATGTAATCCGGGCCGTGCTGGATTCATTCCAATGATTTCATTCCAACTTCCAATAGTAATCACTTTTGAAGTTTTTGTCTCCGTCCAGATCGCATTAGGCCCGGATCGCACTATGTAAGAAATTTTAATGTTTACACAAGTGTTAAAATCTGTCATCACAACGTTTTTCCGAGAGCGACCACACTTTTGATGTATTGTCAAAAATTTCGAAAACGGCCAAAACATCAAAGAAACCGTAGTGCAGGGGTGCGGCTGGTTGATTTTTCGCAAAATGCTCAAAACAATAGGAATCTATTTGGATTTGAACAGAGCCATGTATATACCATGTAATGTTACTCTGCAAATTTGAGCAAAAATTTAAACTTCTGGTTGAAGTGCAAATATTTTGAAATCAATTTTCTGTGCCAATTTTAATCATTTTGCTACAGCGAGTCAGTGACCAAACTGCGCGCGCCACTTTAGGTCTAGTTTCCGCAGCGCAGCCAGCCTGCCTATTTGTAAAAGGCTATGGAAATCTGAAACATTACAAATCGATTGTTTTTATGCACAGAGAAAATTTGCATAAGTCCCGGCACCTAGCGAACTGGCTACGCCACTATCTGGTTTTCCAGGTAAACTGTAGCCAGTATACTGTATGACTTGGCCAATATGTACGCTGAACTGGATGGTCTCAATCAGTCTGCATGTATTTACAAAAAAAGTACGAGCATTGGCGAAGCCAGCCCGCAAGGTTGGTCCTGCTATGGCGAAGCCAGCCCGCAAGGTTAGTCCTGCTATGCAAATTTCAAATCATTACCATTATTCATTTCTTTAGAAATTCATTGTTTTTATTCTTGAACATGAAAACATTTGCATAGCATGACTAAATTATCGGGCTGCCTACGCTACTGCATACGAGGACACGTTGTACAACTGAATAGACCTTCTCGGTGATCCTTATTTTATGCTGGCGACATAAGCATAAACGATAAGCAAGCGAAGGATAATTTTAATATGATTCCGAGAGTAATCATATCACCTCGTCACATACTTGTGCTTTTGTAATAGCAATATCACCCCTAGGGAGATATCGTTTTTATGTCCCTGTTATTACCCTGTTATGATAATATATGTTGATCACCACTCCCCCTCCCACAAGCCAATATGAACGGAAACCCAGATCAGCATTATAAACTATGACTCGTGTAAATAAAATAATTGATCAGTAAAGGCTAGTTTATTAGATAGAAAAACGTGAAACATAATTTCTAAAACTTCTAAGATATATTTTTCGGTATCATGTATCTGATTTTGTTTGTTCACTCTTCGTCTTCTTCCTCGTGCGCTTCGGGCTCCGACTCTGGTTCAGATTCCGGCTCACGCTCGTCCTCAGGCTCCGGTTCACGATTTTCGTGTGTTGGTGTTCGATCCATTGGATGAGCTTCAATCTGTTCATCGGCCAAGTTTTCGATTTCGCTACACTCATCTCTTACAGTCTTCGTTTTCGCCTCCCATGATGCGATCTCGTGTCGGTAACGAGCGGTTAGATCTTCGAGCTTTCGAAGTTCTCGTTCGGCACTTTCAGCGCTCTCAACTACTTCCCTCAATTGATCCTCTAAAAACTTCATTTTCTCACCACTTAATATCTCGCGCTCAGCAGCCTCGTAGTCTCGCCCTTCCAAATCACGGATCTCCTCACCAACCCCACTAATACGCTCTTCCAAAATATCCACCCGCTTTTGCACCACTTCACAACGCTCTTCAGCACGCAGATAATCGGTTTCGATGACGACCAGCTTGCGTTCGCTTTCTACCAATACTAAGTGTGCTTCATCTTTGAGTTTCTTCGCGTTTAGACACTCCTCTTCTAAGGCAATCAACTGCTCATCTCGTTCAAGCTCACTCGCCTCAAATTCTTGACGTTTTTCGTCGTCATCACCATGACGACCTTCTGCTTGGTCCAGTTTCTTTTGGTTTATTTCAATACGTTCCTTAGTTTTTTCCAAGTCTTCTTGCAAAAGAACGAGACGTCGTTTAAGCCCACCGACTTCATCGTTAGTCTTCTCCGCCCGAGCTTCTGCTTCGATAAGATCAGTTTTAGCTGTAAGCTCTCGCAATTCAGTGTCATCAATTTCTTCCTTGTATTTCGATACACGTTCTTTAATTTTTTGCAAATTCATCTTTTCCGACCAGTAAGACCCAAACACGAGCAAAAAATGACTACAATTTAACTCAGAAATAACTGGCAGCAGTGAACGCCAAGAAAGCAAAAGAGAATCTGACACTTATCAATACTTACCCCAACAAAAATATCTCGTGCAAAGTAATCAGTATGTCATATGGACCTCAAACAGAGCCAGTTTTCGACATGTTCTTCAAAGCCCAGCTTAGACTTTTTTGGAAACGCTAACGGAAGTCCGATATTTTTTTTAATAAATCACTTGACCGCGAAACATTTCGCGTAATTGAATTGGTTAAGTTGTAAAACGCACTATAAAAGAACATTTATATTATCAACGCAAGAAATTCTAGCGCGTTAAACATTTCAAAGTAATAGTTGACATATGCGAAATCGATAACGAGACGCAAGCGTCATACCATAATGATTTTACCAACCATCTGCTGTACCAAAATAAAGTTTCGAACAACATTTTATGAGGAAAATGACCAAACGATGCTGTGCAAAGAAGCACGATGTCATAATAGCAGGATTTAAAACCACCTACATATTTATCACGAGTCTCTCTCAAGGCAGATTGCTATTTGTGAAGATGATCTGTTTTCGAAGGGCTAATTTTATCAGTCACTTATCGCCGGAGAAACTGACATATATTTTGTTTTGTTACGGTTTGCGACCGTTAATATCCGCTGTTAAGAAATTCATCCATATAATGTAAATGTAATAAGTTTTTTATTTGGTATTGCGCCCGGCAAAATATTCCGGCACTAAGTAGTGTCTCTTGGTAGTGACTATTAGCGACTAGATATATAATTAATATAATTATTAACCAAGCTATAATTTAATAAATGACATACTTGTAACATATGGTATAAATTAAAAGTACAATAACTACAGCAATTAGTAACAATAGCGTGAAAGAATCGACCAAAGTGTCTTTAATATCCCAAATAAACATTCTAAACATTTAAGTGTCATCATAGCTAGTTGTCTTTGTTAGTCAGAAATTGCCAAATATATTACTACAGATACTCACATTCGGCGGACCCTTTACTAAGATAAAGATTACCATAGAAACGTCGAGCTCGAGGAAAATGTCGAGAGACACGTGAGTCTTTAATGGTTTGATCGAATTATTAACTGGCAAAGTTTAAAATACTGATTGACCTAAAATGTTTTAAAAAGACAAACAAACACATGTTTGGCAGATTTTTTAGCTTGATTGAGAATTCTCTGCATTCCAATGAGAATGAGAGCCGAAGGGCATGTTGTTTTCGAATTTTTTTGTACAGAAAATCCACAGACGTAAACATTAGGGAAGGATGGGGGGATTACCAAATCCTGCCCACTCTTCACCTACCCATAGCTGTAAAAATGTTTATATTCTGGGAAGTCTTTTTATGTTTCACCCCGGTGTATTTAGTGAAAACTTAATCAGTCTGCAGTTATTTCATCAGCTTATTTCATCAGCTCGTAACATGTTACCATAGCTTGACTCTCTTACATAGAGCATGTAAATGTACGCGTTTCATGTACCTATTTTTTAATTGTGTTGCGTTGAACCACAGAGGTAGGAGCGAGCTGGAGTATTTAATATTCTAGGAAATCAGAATAAGAGTTCAATGTTTCAAGTATGGAAACTTTCTTCGTTTTAAAATCCGAAATAAATTTGATGGCGAAAGACATATAAATTAAACTCAGTATATCTTGATGGCAATACCATAGACAATATAGACTGGGGATGAAAAGAACAAGCTGTATTCTAATCATTTAATAGATAAGTGGGTTTCATTAGGTCAAGTGAGGATGTCAGACAATAGCAGATGGAGGTCAAATAATGAGATTCAAATAAGTTTCTAATGAGATTCTTTTGTATATCTGACCATCTGACCATGTGCAGCCTAGTGTAGCCTTGTGAAGCCCACTTATTCAAGATATGGTTTCACCAAATCAGACACAATAATCAGCCAAATCAGGTTGGCCACTAAACCAGAAATGGAAATTACAAAGCCAAAAACTGAATTGATTTAATAAGCACTTCTCGTTTGCAAGCTATTAAGTTTGTTTTCACTGTACTGGTCTTTTTCACAGTTTCCCTTCTAGTTCTAGGCCTAGTCTTTCTAATATACACGGCCACGAATCTACGACACGGGCACTCGACCATAATCAGGGCGCTCCACAGTAGCCCGCAGCCTAATCCACACCTGAAAATGTGATTTCCCTGGCTTGGCTTCGCACGCCTCAAATATTAATGAAATAAATCTTCCATAGGTTGACGGAAAGTTTACATTCATTAAAAACATAAAAGAAACATCATACAAGGTAAGTCTTAAGTAAAATTATTTCAGGAAAGAAGATCGCATTTCACATCATTAAAATACGATGTATTATTATCATATATTTAAAATACTTGTTGTTCTGTGTTGATCTAAATATTGCGCTTGGTATGGGATGTAGGTATGATCTTTTTATAATACACTCTACTCCCTCATTTTAATTATCTATTTATCTGGTATCGTCTGCTAACCATATTCTTAAAACAACCGCTTTTTACAACTAAAATATTGCTAACTAAATTGATGCTGAATATTTCACAGATGTATCATTGTTGTATGTAGTGATGTACACACAGTAAATGTCACTGAGTACATTTCGACGCGTTTCATCAAACGAATAACTCACAAGATTTATGTCTACCTTTACTTGCTCGAAATCGTCAGAAGTCGAGTCCGTGCTTGACGCTTTCGCTAAATTAATTAATATTAGTTTTAATTTTAGTGATTTTAGTAATTTTCATGATTCACGAATAGTCTTAATGCTTACCGCTCTGTTGTTATTTGTACTGTTATAACGAACGTGTAGACAATCAATTTCCATATGAGTTGCTCCGGTAAAAATGATAAAATGCGCTGCTTAATACTGGCCAAATATTATGGGGAGTGAAGGTAGGAATTCGAGTAGAGCTTTCGAAGGCCAACTAGTGAACTACCATAGCAACTTTCTCGAAAATAGACTTCTTTCAATTTGAACATCACAATATATCTTTCAGAACTTATGTTGAAATGTTAAACCGATATAGTTACGAGTTCTGCTTTGTAAGTGATCTTATCGAAGTATTTACAGTAAAGAGAAAACATTAAACGCCATGGAATGCGCTTTGCTTACATTATAACATTGCGTTGTCGCTCCCGCCCACTCGCGGAATGTGACGAGTATGGATAGCTAGGGAAACAGGGGATGTATTTCCGGAAAATTATTAATCTCAACGTTGGTATTTACAACTGATTCATAATTTTGTAATGGCGAGCAATTAAAATATACTTTTGAAAGTACAACTTATTTTAAATTACAAACATGAAAACGAGGTCAAGATGCCAGTTTAGAAACACCCAAAATATAAATACTTGCTATCATGAAAATGATCTATAATGATTTGGTGTTACTCTAACTGTTATGATACCACTTTAGATAGGTATAATTTATTATAACATATCCAGTTTTAACTTTGAAAAAACTTGTAGAAGCACCATGTATTTTTATTTATTTATTCTATTAATAATTATTTAGAATAAATTACTAAAAATACATGGTGCTTCTACAAGTTTTTTGAAAGTTAACATTATTCACCATGCAAACTTTCAAACTACACATATCCAGTTTGTATAGGAAATTACACGGTTCGAGGAGAATTAATGAAAAATCGCACTTGTGTTTGGCGACTTCGTTCATATTATTAATAGCACGAGCGCTATTTAAGGATTAAAGTACTCTGTGAGTGCGTTATCGGGTTTTACATGAACGAGTGCATGTGCCATCTTAATTAGCTTTGGTTTTGGTGACGTCACAAGCAGGGAAACCGTAAAGAAACTCTTCCTGTGTGACTATGTTAAGA
>JAOBAZ010078667.1:0-11907 GCA_026546875.1 Pteroeides caledonicum | reverse complement strand
GACACGCTGTTTACTGTACTGTTTGGGGGTACGTTTTCTCCAGATCTTGTCTGTCGAAGGGCATTCGTCACGGCCTCATTGCGATTTAGTAAATCGCAATGACATTACAGTTGCGATTTACTAAATCGCAATGACATTACTTTTATTATTATTATAAAAGTAATGAAAGTGACAATGACACGCAAACACACACACCCACCTTCAATCTTGAATGCATTATATTTATATGAAAGCCTGTTTCAGAGTTTAGACCAGTCTGGTGAATTTCACTTAGCTATTAAATAATTGTTCTTACAAAAACCAGAGTTTAAATTGGAACCGAAGGATAAGGAAGTAATAATTATGCTGGTAATTGATTGCTGACTGTACATAAAAACTGCCATAGAAATTACCCTGCTTTACAAACTAGTCACTTGTTGAGTTTATTTAATATTAAACATTTAAAAAACAACATAGCAAGTCTGCTATTAGTATCTACTGATTAATTTTACTATAAGCCAGATAGTTTAGCTACATGTAAAGAGGAGAGCTTCAGATCTTTCTTCCATTAAGAAACACACAGAGACCATTGTTTACATTAACAATGTACTGTATAATGGGTTACTATTGATATAAATGTGAAGCACGTTTATGATAAAAAATGATAAATAAAAAATAGCCATACCAAGTTGTCAGAAATCAAATTTACATGAATGTTTTATTGTTTTCTATTATACTGTATGTAATTGACATTCAGTATTTCAGGTGTTGTGTATCCGAATGCGGTTACATTGAACAAACTAGAACAAAACTGGAACCATAACTATTAATTAATTGTTTTTGCAGCACAATGTATGAACAGTTAAAATGTCTGTTGTATACAAAGGAATTATAATTTACTAAAAATCCCTCCATTTATCAACGCTGTTAATAAATGATGAGCAATACTCTTTTCTATCGTATGTTTGTTGACGTACAGGTAGAGCACATTTGAGCAAGTTTGGGGGGATGGTATTAATTTGTTCTCGTCATGAACAAATGAGATGCTTGAGGGAGGATCAAAGCCTGGTGTTGGGATAGATGTTGCCCTAGTAACAAACAACAGGAAGTGCTTTTGTTTAACCAAAGGGATGAAATTTGCCTCGATTTCAGTTAACTCTACATCTTCCAGTCCTGCCTCAACATACCATCTATGATGGGAAAAAGCAAGGTATATGACTACTTAATTTTAATTATACATTTAACCTAAAATTGCATCATTGCTGTGTTTAAAGGTCATATATTATTTCATATAAAGGACAAATAAATTGCACATTCTGCACTTTTAGATTACTGCATGCCACTCCAAACATTAATTCATGTACAGTATGGCTCAACAGAACTGTCAGAAAAGTTGCACACATTGTACAATTTAACTCAAGACAATCATTTTATGTACAGTACCTTCTGCTGACTTCAGAAAAGCAATAAATTTGGCCATTATTACTTCTTCTGCATGCCGTCTCATGTTCCCAATTGGTGCAAAGTTGGGCTTTAAAATTTTTGCAACTTTTCTTGCATCTAGTGCCTCATCAGTAAATCCAAATAAATGCTTGGCCATCCCATTATTTCCACGAATCCAGGTTAGAACCGGAAACAAACATAACAAACATACTAAACCTACATCACATTCTACATACTTTACTTGTATGTTAATTATAGTCTATGATTAAAATGCTCATTTGAGCACCACACATCCAATATTATAATTAAAACATCAAACTAAATAAGTCATTGGGAGTAAGTTATCATTATACTTACATCATAATATTTAAGTCCTTCAAGTAGCTGATCAAGCATTGATTGACATTTGACAATGACAAAATATTTGGCAACTTCATTGATGAATTCATCGTTTTGTTCAACTTTAACAAACACAGGCAATCCATCAATTTCATACTTCCACTCACATTGTGCCAAAGAAGAATCAAATTCCTGCTGTGTTGCACATAATTTCAGCTACAGATTGAAAGAACAAAATATTTAAACAAATATGTAATCAAATTTTTACTTAATAAATTACACTTCAACTGCACAAACTATATGCCGCAGTAACAATATACTATGTGAGCACAAAAAGTATACACTCTAGCAGGTACTAGGGGAATTTACTGCATACAGAACACTACAGTAGAGGGACTCTCACTCAACTGCAGAATATGACCCATGAATGGAAGATAAATTGGAAAATTTGAACAGATAGTACAGCACATACCATATTGAGGGAGTCCCTTACAGCCTTATCAGGTACCTCATCAATACTTGGGCAGGCATGATCAAAACCACCTTGAATGTATTGACAAATAGCATTGCTGAATATGCGTGGGGTTTCTCCTCCTTGCAAGACCATAGTTGACAACATCCTTCCAACAACAAGAAAAGCATTCTTCTTCAATGCACCCACATTACATCGTATGACCTGGCCACAAACGGTATCTACAGTATACAAATAATATACAATATATAATTACTAATGCAATCCGTTAATAATTAATATTGAACAAGAAGATTTTGCTGTACCAAGCTGATTGCATATAAAAATAGCACAAACGCAACAAAATTTGAATTAGAAATATTGGACTGGCTTGGACTTCCCTATTTGTATCTGGTGCCGTGTTCACCAGCATTAACTTGCATGTTAAAGCTTATAAGTATAGCTCTTACTGGTAACAGTTCCACTGTATCTTGCTATAGCTCCTAGCAACAAATGGAAAACTCCCTCCGTGGTCCCCCAAGGTCAACCGCATCTTCTTCGCTTTCAAATGTGGCAAACGTAACTTGTAACAAGCCACATCCTCTTAGAAACCACTTTCTCTCAAAGTAGGGAGCAGCAGTTTGCCAGATGCTCAAACGGCTGACTACAATAGCACGATTTGCTCCACAAACTTTACTTTCCGCAAACTGTTTGACTTACAACTGAAAGTCATCAGTGGAAGGAGCAGGTGCACTATGGGTAGCTTCTCTAATTTCTTCTTCATCGCCTAGTTGAGTGATTGTGTTCAAGCTGTTATCAATTGCTCTTTGAACAGCCTGATTTTCATCAATACCAACAGGTCTGAATTTAAAATTCAAAATATTGCATGTTATTATTAATAACTACATGTACTGTACATACAACTGAATATAAAACTGCCTAAGAAATCGGCAACTTCAAAAAAGTTGATAAAATCATCACAATTACTGGTTGAATTCTCACTGGCCTCAGGAACAGGATTTAGGTACACATCATCTTCAATGGCCACTGTGCCGCATTCGTAGTCCAGTTGGTCTGGAAACATCTCAGTCACTTCATCTTCGACTGGATTGGCATTGGGTGCACTGTCTGCTGGGAGTATAACATGCAGTATGCATCAATTGGCAAACTGACCATTATGGCTAAAGATGCTGACTAATCCAAAAAAAGGAAATCACTAGCTACGGGTAGGGGCTAAAATTTGCTGTTTTCCCCACCCAATTAAATTTGGCAAAGGAAATTCCAGGGCCCGGTGACAAATAGGCACCCAGATTCAAAACCACTACCAGAACCTTATTTTTTAAGAAAACCAATTACAGTTAGTATATTGCACATGTGCATTCTGTACATATCAAACTAACGACCGTCTCACCTGGTGACTGTTTTTTTGGAACATCGACAGGAGCTAAAAATAGTGTTATTCTTGAGTAGGCCTTGCCAAGATCCTCTTTATATTTTTTTAGCACAAACTAGTCGTTTGTTCCAGGAATGGTACGGGCCAATTTTGTATCTGGATATACCAGCAGATAGCTTCGCATTTCAGAGAATGTTTTGTCATAATCGCACCATTTTTTTAAAGATTTTTCCAACACTTGGTCATAATTCATGTCCGTTTACAGCTTGACTGGAAACGTCTTGCCGAAGACCCTTCTGAGATCTCCTGTCACATCCTGATCATGTTCCATGAGACCAACATTTATCAACACTTCCTTTTTCTCCACTTTGACTCTCCGTTTCTTTGACTTTGGTTCAAAGCATGCCCTTCTCTCCGTTTCTTTTGTCTTCTTGAATGAAGAAATGCTTGGGTTTACCGGTGGTTTGTGATGAAGTAGATGGCGCATTTGCAGAGGAGGTGATCGTCGTTGTTGTTCCACCTTCCTCTCTGCCATTTATTTTTGTACCACAATTTGGGCAAAACTTGTATTTTCGTTCAACCTCACTTCCACAATTGCAGCAGAACATGAATTATTGATGATATGATCAATTCAAACTACACTTATGATCAATTCATTTAACCGTGATTTAAAACGACAACAATCCGCACGTGTGCTTGCGCCCGCGCTCTTGCTGTCCTGCGGCAATGTTTTTGCATTGACAGAACTTTGTTTTTGCATTGACAAAACTTTTTTTGCATCGAACCAGTTTTATTGTTTTTTATGCACTTTTTTTGCACCAAACATTCATTTTTTGAATTGCACTTGTGGGCCACCCATTTTTGCGTGCTAATAAAGCTCTGGAATCTGATTGGCTTATTAGTCCATTAGGAGGCGTGAGCAGGACGGGCTTCGCAGTAGTTGCCTTGGAATCATGGAGTATTTTTCAAAACGAAAAAAATCATCTAATGGCAGAAAATATTTTGTTCTTAATGTTTTTTAAGCGAGCTTCCTCATTTTTTGGCCCTAAATACTGAAATTGAAACGACACTTTTGTTCGTTCTCTTGTTTTTGCTGTTTTTTGTAATAGAAGTTGATATTTTTTGCCTTTTGTCGAAGGCGACAATGGTTGAATTAGAACATAATCGTCATTTCGCATTCTCGCCATGATAAACACAGTTACAGTATAACGATGCAGTAATAAACACAGTTACAGTAAATGACATATTATTTTTCATGTTAGCCACACAATTTATCACTTCTGAGTTGTTTAAACCCACAGAATAAAATTTACTTTGGTTAGAGATTTACGACAGGGTGACGACGAAGCCGAGAAACTTGTATTTGTAATATACTAAATTCAAAGAATGCCGTTTTAAACGAAGTTATTTTACCTCATACGACATTTTGGTTGAATGTACTGTAATTATTGGAGAGGAAATTTAAAAAATCACACTGTGTTTATATTAACCTCCATCTCGGCTGATCTGCTGTCAAGTTTGTCAGGGAGTCGGGCATGAACGCGGGCCTTTTATGCGCTGGCTCGCCGGTTAAACGCAATAAGGAGCAACATGGCTGTTTCCCACATTTAGAGCATTTCCCCGCGCATGTCTTTATATTATGCCCCTGTTGTTCACAATTACTGCATTGAAAATGTCTCTTATCTCGCCGACAGCCCAGATCCTCCAAATACTCAAGTCTGTTTCTTTTGGCAATTAATTGCTGCAATGACCCCAACCCCCTCTGGTTGGTCGACCGAAAGAAATCTTTGGTTGTCATATCGTTCATCTTTTTTAGCCCTTGCTGTGTAAATTGGCTAATGTTACCATACATAGCAATAAATTCAGGGACATGCCTTCTTAGGCCATGCATATATGGGTAACATGTTTTGATTGGTATAAGCTCAGAAAGTTTTTTAAAAATAATTCAGCCTTTTCTTCAATAATCGCCTTTGCAATATTTGCTGTTATATAGATATTAATTTATATTGAATATAACAAGACATTAATTAGAGATTCAATAAAACAAGACATTAATTTATATCCATTTCATTTAGTAACTTTATCACTTCACATCGAAATTATTCAATCATCAAGTCTAAACTGTTGCATAAGAGAGAAAGAAAGGATGTCTTTTCTATTGATTGTTGAGTTGGAGGTTTGTTTGTTCGTGACACTGATATTGTCACGAGTTTACCATTTTCAAGGTCTTGATTTTTTAGAGACTTAAAGCTAAGTTTAATAAAATGGCCATTAACTCGGTAGCCAACACAATCACCCTATTTAATTTTTATTAATGTAAATTCACCGTTATTATTCCAGTGCTCATATTCGGTTTTGCTATTTATTTTATACCCGACTCTGACACCCAAGTTCCCTTTCAGGGTCACTGGTTTTGGGAAGGCAACTGATAGTATGCTAAACATTGTTCCACTCGTAAACAATACCTGTTGTCCGTTTTTAAAATCAACAAAGTATCTAAGTGTTGAAAGTAGTTCTTGAAATTGGCCAAAAGTTAATGCTTGTTCTGGTGAAGTAGCGTCGGGTAGATTTTCAAGTGTGTTATGGTCCATGTCTATGTCACCTTTCATTTTTCCACCAGAGATGCTTAGGAAGTCATCGGTCTTATCATGCTTTTTAGCACGTTGATTTTTTACTTGCTGCTGAGAGGTTAGACTTTGGATTTGATGTTATACCAGTAAGGTCATGATTGCTCATACTAAGAACCCCTGTCATGTGTCCTCCACTTTTGTCTAAGTAATTGTTGGTTGTGCTTACCTTTCCTGCAAGACCATTATCGACGTACTTTTTATTTACTGCCGAAGCGTCTGACACTGGTTCGTTATTTATACCAGTTAAGTCATTAGAGTCCTTATTAATAGTTCCTGTCATAGTACCTCCTCTCCTGTCTAAATATATGTTAGAGGTTGTGCTGACTTTTTCAGATCGACCATCATCCACGTACTTCTTGTTTACTGCTGAGGAGTCAGGCACTGGTTTGTCTTTTATACCGGTCAAGTCGTTGGATCTCATATTAAGAACACCAGACATAGTACCACCACTAGTAGCCTCAACCTCAGCTATCTCACTAACATCTATTTCTTCAATGTCTTCCTTATGCGTTTTCTTACTACTATGCTTGCGTCTTCTTTCCTTCGGCATTATAATATAGTCTATGTTTGAATGCGGTATTCATACGGATGCCTTAAATCAATTTCCAATCATGAGTATACTGACACCATACAAATAGTCATCACAAATGGTCTTCATATCTCGCCTTGATGGGTTATAAAAAGTGACAAGCCTAGCGATATTCTCTCTAAACGGCTTACTTATACTTGTCAATTGTTGGGTTAAAACTATAACACTCAGTCCATGATGTCTAGCACTGAAGGCTAATTTAACCAATTCACTAGTACGGCTCTTTATGTCTTTCCCACTAGCACAATCATCTAGAATGATTAGACTATTAGTTCCTTTATACACCTCTGTGACAACTCTCTATATAGCATCAACCTGATGCTGTCCACACTCAATGTTAAATACATTCGGATCCTTGTTAATGTACTTACAATCAATGTACGTTTTATTTCGAGGAAAGGTAGGGCATTTCAGTATTATAAAATCAAAAACCCCTTTATAGTCCCTGTGAAGCATATCAAGGAGGTATTTTGTTTTACCACAAGCTGTCATCCCGACTATCAATAGATTGAACGGCACTTCGATACATTAGTATTGAATTGACTTAAGATCATTGTTAACAAAGTTGAGCAATGCATCAGACAATACGAATATGTGACAATTGAGGTCACCAACATGGGCTAGTTTGTTTATCTCTAGTAAGATACCATTTTGAGTGTTAACTATGCGCTTGCCATTCCCAACAACACAGTTGTCTTCATCACTTCTTAGATCAATCACTAAAGCAAATCTATCCTTATAGAATTCTCTAATACCACTGTAACTATCACTGTTGTCCTTGAGATGGAAGAGTCTACAGGCTTCTTCATACAGTCTCCTTTTTGGTATAGATAACGTTGGGGACTCCTTCTATGGTAACCCTCACTTGAGTGATATTGGGATAGACGAATTCCTCAGAGCCTGTTCGTGATGCCATAGTAAACAGCATTACTATGGCTCTCGTTGACTTTCTTGGGAGATTGGCATGTTCGTTTATCAATGTTGTGTTTGCTGCCTACTTGGTTGACTTCATTAGTGTCACGTGTTCATAGCTCAATGACCGTCCTATGTTATATAACTCACTACCCTTTCGCGCTAGATCGAGGTTGTCAATGGTCTCGTACTCCAATGCTAAGTCTTCTAGCTTATAAGAGGACAACTGTTCACCACTTTGAGGGATAAGAACCTCTGAGCTAGGAGGAAGAGTTAATATGAAACGAATATTGTTATTCATATAAAAGGGAGCATAGAGTCCATGGTCCTTTAAGATTTTACATAGTCTAAGTCTAAGTCTAAACCTTCTATTGAATGTATCAAGCATCAATCCGTCGCTTTCACTCCTCTGAGCTGAGTCGTCTCGAGAGATGAGTTTTCTAAGGTTTTCATTTGCTATACCTGACTCAATCATGTCATTCCTTTGTGTTTTTGAAAGGTACAAGTCTTTATAACACTGTAGCAAAAAGTGTCCTGTGTTGTCATAGGCTGTTTCCCCAGCTATTCTTACCTGTAGTCGTTTTTGAAGTACTTTCCTAAGATTATTCATAAAATGGTTTTTTGTTCCAGTCACTGAGAAAGTGTACAGTAAATGAAAAGACCATGGGACTAAGGTACTGCTCTCTTTTAACTTTGGGATGTCAATATACAACTCTTCACCAGGTCCTGCTGTAGTGGGATTAAAAGTGACGACATACCTTGTACGGTCTCCTTTTATTAGAGAAAAAGTCGATTTCCTGTAGGCAGGATTTAACTCACACTCTGTATGATCCATTATACCATAGAAAATGTTCTGTCTCCTTCGCCGATTTTTATACATGTCATATAGGAGCCAAGCAAGAGCTAAGACAATGACCCATAAGTTGTGACTCAACCAGGACAATACCTTAGACCCGTACTTTAGTAGAACTGAAAGAAGTGATCCAATGGCTGTTATAATTGGTCCAACGTAAGGACCTAACTTCTTCCCTATGTCACTTAACACCTTATACACTTTCTTTGCAAAATCACTCGTTGCCTGAGCACCACTAACTATAGCTTTTCTAGTGGTCAGAACAATCACAGTTATTAGACTACCAATGGAAATAGCAACTGTGCTTAAACCAAGTAGATTCTCCTTAGCCCATTCCTTTAAGCTCTCCAGACGTGATATGTCACTCTCTTGTTCAAGACGGGCTTCTTCCTTTTCTCTTTGTTGAATGGTCTTATCACGAGCTTCTCTAAGAGCATCAATTCTTTGCTCTAATTTTACGACCTCCTCAGGGTTATTTGTTTTATCTTTTTGTTCTGTTGTTTCGTTTATAATATCCTGAAAATGGTCAGCTTGAATTTGCAACGCACCTTGGTCTTCAGCTCTAGACTCTTTAACAATAGTGCCTGAAGGGTCTAACACACCTTGTAACTCTCGATTTTCTCTCTCTTTCAGTCCTACTATTGGTGTGGCCTCAGGCTTTGTATCAATCAATTCTGATTCTGTAGGGGCCGTCTGGCCGTATTTCTTTTTAATTAGGTCAACAAAAATCTTGTTGGTTTGTTTATCTGACAGTGTTGCATCGGGGTCTTCAGTTAGGTATTCTTGCTCTTCTTCTTGTGTGAGACGAAACTCACCTTGCTGAGCGCCTGCCTCCTGGGAGGCGGTCTCTGTCCTGCAACATTTTAATGTAGTCCATTGGTCTAGCCGTGTCAAACATTCTATCTTCAAGATCCTTGTCAAGACCCATTTTTGTATTAATCCTGTCGTCCTCAAACATGTTGCTGTGGTTATCATACTCTTCACTCAACTGTGTAAAGTCCATTTCGTCATACTGTAGGTACTTTTCATTTAGATTGTCCATCTCATAGTCTTCAAGAAATGCCATTTATACTATAACATATGTATGTCACTCTCAGGTGTCCATGAGTTAAGTTTACTATCATAACCCAACCATTTGACAAGTGCCATCTTTTTTCCCTTCACTTTTTTCCTCTTGAGTACCTTCTCTACTTTGTAGACATTGACTTTCTTATCAACGGCTGATAACTCCTACTCATAGAATTTACCAATGATTGGCTCACCATTAAGGTCAACTAATTCGTACACATTTGGATCACCACGAATAACCTACTCACTTTGAACAACTCTTCAGTGAAGTTAGTTTCATAACCTTAGTGAATATCGATTTGTACTTACTTATTTTAACCATATCATCAACCTTAAACTTAGGCAGTGGGAGGTCGCCATACATATGTGATCCAAACCTCACTCTCATTCTTTCTGTTAACATCCTTTGGTTTCATCAGTATTGTACTATGCTTAGTGTTATTATAGTTAGCAACTAACTGGCCTAGGACGTCAATCCATTTGTATGTTCCCTTACTATAGAAGTACTTCCACATGGCTGACTTGAGTGTCCTATTAAAACGCTCAACAACAGAGGCCTTTATGCTACTATTAGTGAAGTATGTGATATCATGCTTTTCCAGCAATGACTTGACACCAACGTTATAAAACTCCTTTCCATCATGCGCTAGTTTGCTGTACCCACCAAACCTATCCTTGAACTGTCTCAATAGCTCAGTCTTTGCCTTGTTCTTTTTTGCTAGTGTCCTTCCTATATAGTGAGACAGCAAAAGCGTATCTACTATGCACTTCATTTGCAGGTAGTATCCAATAGTAACCGTTGTTTTTGTTCTTATAAGACCCCATGTCTACTAGATCCATCTGTATCTGCTCACCAAGATAGTCATACATGACTTGACGAAATTTATGCCTCCTAACAACTGGCTTATATCTAGTGTATGTATCCTGGGTCTTTAACCATTCCCTAATCTGTTTTCTACTGACATTAAGACCCTCATCAATTGCCTTCTGATACAGTCTCTCACCTGATTGGTAACCTGTTTTTGGGTTGTAGTAGATGTCTCTTAATGATTGCTCAGTCTCACTATCCATGCTTTACATGATGTATAATTCAACAAGTACTTTACCTATGTCGATTGGTTTATCATTTTGGTCTTTTATAGTGAACTTTATAGATGACAACACGCAATAGGTACTCGACTCTCGATGTCGGTGTAGCGTTGGACTGATCCAAAGAGTCGTTGAGTGGTTATGGGAATGGTTACTATAACATCACTCTTGTTACCGTTAAAGAGATTGCACTGACTGTCGACAACGTTACAAGAGATCTTTATGTATTCTACTTGATTTACGTTTACTAGATTCTGGGATATGACATCGTCCCCATTTATGAACACTCTTGTTGTAAAGCCTAATAGAACAGCAAGATCCTGGCTTAAGGTTAGATCTGTAGATACAGTACCGTTAATAATAACTCTACACCTTCCCTGTGTCTTAATAGTCTCTAATATCACGTTATCATTGCTCTCAAGTTCTTTCTTAATGTCTTCGAATGTGTAATAGCATTTTGTTAAGATCTTTTTAGCATTGTTATGTGTATAATAGAAATTGTCGCTATTAACGTTATGATACAACCAGAAAACATGTGCCTTCTTCACTAGCAGGTGATTATAGTTAATTGTCAAGAATGATTCATGAAACTGATACTCCTTAATAGGACTATCGAAAAGTACAGTTAGTTTTCTCATATAACATAGAGTATGTTATGAAGTCTACTGATGAACAAGTAAGAGAGATGTTCTTAGAAATGTTTCCTAATCAGTCAAAGATGCATATAGTCATTTTGAGTTTCGTAAACAGGTTGAAGAGAGAGCATTCCAATATTTTATGTTATATAAGGGGGACACTGACCGTAAAGTGACCAAAATAATACCTTACTTTGATGGTTATGCCGTAGTTAAGGGCTATAACGACAGAGACCCTAGGTGGGT
Organism: Pteroeides caledonicum; assembly: GCA_026546875.1. NCBI lineage: Eukaryota > Metazoa > Cnidaria > Anthozoa > Scleralcyonacea > Pennatulidae > Pteroeides > Pteroeides caledonicum. The sequence goes on along the minus strand of JAOBAZ010078667.1, from coordinate 280 downwards.
GCATTATTTATACAGTCACAATTTTCCGTTAATATGGCATCTTGGTAAAGGTGTGTCTGACATTAATAAAGGGACATTGTCATACAAACTGAATAACTTCAAGGTGTATGTGAGTGAGAAGGAATACTTTATGAGTAAATTACCAGAGATTAAAGCTAAATGGTCAACAGGAAAGACACTTAACGAGTATCTCTATGATATAAGAAGTAGTATAGAAAACCATGTAGCGAACACATTGCAGACCTCGTTACTTTTTCCTCGCTTTCGCTCGTAAATTCGT
>JAOBAZ010078556.1:0-11911 GCA_026546875.1 Pteroeides caledonicum | reverse complement strand
GAAATTTTTTGTTTTCACAGTCAATGAACACCAAAATATTAGCATAGCGGGACAAATCGTCAGGCTGGCTACGCTACTGCTCACGTTGTAAACCAGAAACTGATATGCTTGGTCATAATTTTTTCTCCAGACTGAGACTTCACCACCGCCAACTTACTGAGACAATTATCTAGCTTCAATCATAGAAAAATAATATGAAGATTTTGTACAGGAGAAGTTTATGTAATATTTTGTCATGGGACAACCCTGAACGTTTTCTCTGAGACCAGTCAAGCACAAGAACATACAGTATGGACTGAAATCAGAAGAATTCGAGTCAGTTATTCGTATATTTAAATCACCCCAAGATATTTTAGCGACAATAGTATGATGCAAACAACTGTCTTGGGTATGTTGGACAATTCATAGCACTATATGTTTAATACAAATACATATCCAAAACACCACAATGTTGTACATAGACAACCAAGTTTTTACAAAACGTTTAGCCTGGTTAGGTGCTAGCTAGATGGTATAAATACAAACCATTGAACTATATTATAATTGGAACGATAACACATGGGAGTAATTTAAGCCTGGTTTTCATATATCGCAAATCGTCGGCGATCATCGGCGATGTATCGTTCTTCCCGTTGTTCAAAATTATTGAAGAGTCCAATGATTTTGAACAATGGGAAAAACAATACATCGCCGATGATCGCCGACGATTTGCAATGTATGAAAACCACGCCTTAACCCTTTAAAGGTCAAAATATTTTTTTTTGTTCGTTGTTTCTCTATTGTATTGTCTTTGTTCTTGACTTTGCTCTTTTGTTCTTAACGTGCTGTATACAGGACATTGACCGTTAAAGGGTTAAAGCTAAGCTGCAGGTCGTTTTGCAGCTAGCCTCTGCCTTCCCTTCGTTTACCAGAAAAATTCGAGATTTTGTCATTTTAATTCCATTCTCCATTTCCCCCCTACATAAATAATACTAAGACAGGATTTCCAATTTATGTATTTAGAAAAATCAAATATAATTGACATAGTTGTAATTTTTGAAAATTGTCTGGTTTTAGAGGCTTATCAGCTCAAAGTCTCAAGAGGTATTAGTTATTCGTTCATTTGTAATTTGGGCGTGCCAGACTAACATCTCCGGGTTGGCAATGCAAAATAATTTGTTGTGTTCATATAGTGAAATTTGCATTGCCATCCAAGAGATATTCGGCTGGCTACGTCACTTGCATTTGTTATAAACACATCACGTCAAACAACGTTTTATTATATTCCTTGAAAAGTGTAGTACAAACAAACTTATTGTGTTTGCGTGAATTTAAGCACCTCCTTGACAATTTTGTTTTGTCTAATCATAGCGCTTGTTCAATGGCGTTATCGTTCCAGTTCTTTTATAGTTCAGTAACCAAACAGCTTAGTGGTTCTTAACTGACAAATGTGTTAATACAGTTTTTGTTTTTAACGACGGCACTTCGTCACGGCGAAGTGTGATGCAAGGCTTATCTCACGTTTAGGTTTTTTCTATATTCTTATAGTTTTGACTATTTTAAGCAACTTTGCAATATAACTTCATAGACAAAAACGTCATCTTTTCCTTGTTTATCGCTGTTAAAGTTTGTATTGGCCGTCACCGCTAATTAGATTAGTGACGAATGTTGAGGAAGTAAATTTACAGCGGCGTTGTTGTGTGTAAACTATACTGCATGCTTTGGTGAAAAGTTACTTGTGAGGTGGCAAATATCTTCAAGTGAAAATCTAAATATAAACCTTGTTTGTATCAGCTTTGAGCACTGCGTGTAAATTTACTTCCTCAGCTAATGACGTCACAACGCTAACTAGTCACCAGTATGGCCGTGAGGCCAAAATAAGATCTTTGAAGGAGATGACGTTTTTGTCTATGAAAATATATTGCAAAGTTCTTCAAAATAGTCCTAACCATAAGAATATGCAAAAAAAAACTAAGTGAGATATGATTTGGTCGAAAACTAGTTTAATTTTACGCCAATCAGAATAATAAAGCGACCAAACTCAAACGTTTCAAGGACGGGTCATTATCCTCGTTTCCAGATCTTACGTAATCACGTTTACGCATGTCAAACATTGCCGCTGTCCATAGTAAAAATAGGAGCTTTGAGTGCTATGTCCTGAAACAAAAGAATTTTTCTTGCAAAAGAAAGAAAATGAACAATTTGTAGTCTTCAGAGTAATGTCAACGTTAATCCTTGTTCTTTGTATAACGCCATACTAAACATTTTCACGTCGTCAGAACGACGTTAAGTCACAGAGAGACTGGCAAGTGTTGATTTATATTTACTTGTACATATACCACGAGGGTTTTAGACATCCAAAGCGTTTTATAAACTTTAGCTTCCTTTATTTAGCATGGTTGTCAGTTTTCCGTGCTTCTTTTGATTAATTTGTGTTGATATCAACCGCTCCCTTGAATTCTCTTCCTCAAATTAATGTAAAGAGATGTAAAATGACTTTGATGTCATTTTACATTGCTTTGTGTGGAAGTTACTTTGAGAACGGGTAGTTACAAAACTGAAAAGAGATCTGTATTTCTGTTGTACTTCCAGTTTATGCAACACGTTTCCTCTTGTATGTTTCTTATATTAGTGTGATCTGTGACTGTGGAACATTTTCCAGTGCTACTATACACCCTTTCGATAATTACGTCATGAATGATTTTTAGCTTGGGAGCCTCGCCGTCGTGAGTAAAAGACGCAAAGCGATTGGCTAACGTTTCATGGGAGCGAGGCTCACAGTCCAAAACGTCAATATTCAACATATTTATCAAGCGTTTCCATTACAAAAAGATTGTCAGGCACAATTAAGTTCTCTAGTTTTAGCTTGTTCTACGCTTATCACATAAGTAATCATACGTGTGTATTGGCCATGATGGATATCTCTAATGCAATTCTGTTAAGATCTGGCAACGTGAATAATGATGGCAGCGGTGGCTGCGTCCTACCGGCGCCGATTTAAAGATTTCTAGAAAGGAACGTCAATTAATTGACGTTCATTTCCTTCAGTGATACCACGCAAGGATAAAGTTCTCGCTTAACGAGATAAAATTTCAAAAACACTAACAAACCATTATGACTATGTCAACTTTGCGAACGTAAAGTTCTTGAAATATCTTGTCTTTATGCATTTCCTTTCTTCCTACGCTTTGTTGGTTTTTTAGACAAACTAATATATAGGCGACTTTCGTAATGGCGAGGCATTTAATAAGCCTTCTTCGCCTCGTTTCTGTGATTGAAAATGAATAAAATTTTTGAATCTGAATAAGGCCAGGAAGGCTAATTAAGATGAACATAAAAGAATATCCAAATGCCTCTGTATTATGAAAGTGGTCTATACCGTTTGTTATCTTGTTAACCGTTTGTCGGCAAGGTTTCTAAAAACTATACTTATCATAAACTGGGCAAAACTGTCTTACCAATTAAATTACCTTATAAGCAGAAATACACCCCAATAAAATATTTCGTCGTTACTAAAGCTTTGGTTGATAAGAGGAATGGTAGTTACGGTTGTTTTAGGCATGTACTAAAACACTGTCCTCACGAGTACGTACATATTAGAGTTAGGGTTCTATATAGGGTTCGATACAACATACTTGATGGCAAATAATCACGCGTTATGAAGTATTAATAAAGAGAACAAGCAAGTAAACTTTATGTTCGTAAAAAAGCTGTACAGAGCTTTTTCCATGGTGTTTACTGTTTGTTATATACATGCTGAGATACTAATAACAATTTTAAAACTTTTGCTTGAATCAAGTACAAACTGCACGTAAATTAGTTATGCGGATGTATTTCAAAACTCTAAGACGGTATACAGTGAAAAAATATCGTTTGTGCCATTAGAACCGCGAACGATGTGAGTTCACTGTGAAAAACGAGTGAAGGAACGATAATTTACTGAATAGCTTTTCGATGTGTATTACTCAATATGTATAGAAAAAAAATCCATCATCCTATCTCTAACCCTAATGCACATGTATTCGGGTAGTCAGTGTTTTGGTAAATGTCATTTTGTTGGTAATGGTTTATTTACACATTTAGTAGCAATGACGCATTGTGCATTAGCAGAACAGTTCAAGTAAAACGTAGTTGTTTGTGACCTTTGGCAAGAATTTTACTTTTGTGTTCCATATTCGCAGGTGATGTGAAAGTGATCGCCAGAGACTAAGGAATATACAGATAGGCAACTCTTGTCACAACCCTTGAAGTATTTGGTCCCGCGCATAGCTCATTGCGCACTTTTTGCAGCCAGTAAACTAAATGTTCTGGCCAATTGAATTGGCTGTTCTCCGCAAGTAAACTGCAAATATTTCCACAAAAAAGCGAGGACACGTTGTACGATTATGTTGTTCTGCATAAATATTCTGTGGTTATCGCACGTGTATTGAATGTGATCACATGTAAAATTGGAACATTTCATGTGGAATTTTTGTTACAGGACGATTTTATGACTGTTGTAAAAATCCTTGAAAAAATTAAGCGTATAGGTTGGTAGAGTTTTATCGCAAATCAATAATTGTAAAATAAGTATTTTCGTATAGTAGAAGTTTTAGGTTTTTTAACACAAAACATGACTGAATATAACAGACTGAACATCAACCTAAACGTATAGATAAACTCTGATATTATAAAACTTTATGTACATTACACTAAAATTGTTGTTCTTTCCATTGACCCATCTATTTTCGAACTAACTTCTCGACTATATGTGTATTTCTTGTCTGAAAAAAGTTGTCTTATAGGGCTGTTTTTAAGGTTTGTCTTGTCCAACAGGAAATTGTGATAACATTCATGTACGTAAACCGTAACCCTGACTAGCGTATGAGGTCATCAATGTACACAACTGACTGAAAGTCGGTAAGTTGGAAGACTGATTTTGATAGTTGCTTGTTACCATCAATGTTAATATTCCTATGATCGTTCATTTCTTGCTACGTGGTCACGCCAAGAAAAGTGGAAAAAAAGTAAAAACGCTATAACAAATTTGTATTTTTCAAATCTATTTCTAATCGGTTATACTTTATTTTTAAAACTTAAAAAATGGTTAAAGTTTTTCAAAGCTAAGTTCGATGCATTTTCTGCGGCGGCGTTACTTTCGTTGCCCCATGCCATTTGCGTTTACACCACGTTTTTGTCATGTCTTATACCGCTGACCACTTGTCTTTATTGCACGTGGCGTCCGGGCTGCGATTTTTGTAATATTGATATTTTAAATTACAATTTATCGAAAAAATGGTCAAAATAAGAAAGGCTAGGAAGAAAGTTTGGGGTAAACGACAAAGCTGTTCGTCTAACCCATCGACAAAATCTCACAGAAATGCAGCCAGGAGAGGGTTTCACTCTGAGGGGCAGTCAGGTTCACAACTTACTGTTGATGCTTTAGCTAAACATGATGAGAGAACCGATGATCATGATGAAGTAATGTTGGGCAGTGATGATGGTGAGACAAGAAAAACTGGAAAATCGATTGTTAGTATTAGTGGTTTAACAGATTGTTCAAATCCTACATTTGCTGGCGTTTTAAAAAGATTTTGGCAGTCCCCAGGAGCTAACCATAAAGAGGTAGAGTGGCTAGTAGAAATTATTAATTTTATTTTTGTAACTGTAAAATGTGAGAATATTTAATTTTTATATAAATTTTATAGCTGATAGCATAATTGTAACGAATATGAACTGTTATTAATCTATGATTTTTTTTGTTTGATTTTTACAAAAAAGTATAAATAACTAGTTTTTGTTGATACTTGTAACTTTTTGCTGCCCTCACTCAGTAACTTGTTTGTTCTAAATGTGAGACCGATATTAAAATCACGGAATAAGGGATAAACCAAAGGCCAACACAGCAGTACAATGTGCCTTTTATAATGGCTATATTGCATGCAGTTACTAGCCCTGAATAGCATGCATAATTGCAATATGCACAAGGACACAATCTGTTTTTTCCCTATTCTGTGCCAAAATGTGGCCAGATTCCAAAATTATGTGTGGCAGTAATTTGGTGCCCTGTTATGCATTTGAATATATATACCGGTACCCTGTAGTACTTGTACACTATACAATACATAACATAGGACAACAATTGTACTTAGGCCAGGATCAAGTGTGGATTTGTATAGAGATGTGTAATTTCACATGTCGCTGGAGATGTATAATTTCATAATAGCAAGGAGGGTTATTATATGTGCCTATAATTTAGCGCAAGATGAAACAATTTTGCCATATAGATTTAATTAGTAGAGTAGGGTGTGAATCTTTTTTTAGAGGTGGGTGACAAGCATCTACCAGGGATACCAAATAAGTTGGAGGGGGACCTTCTAGAAATTTTGTTTATGCCTAGTAAGTAATGATGTAGGGTGAATTACTCTTTTAATTATGTACAGTGCAAAATTACTGAAACATGGCATAAAGAGGGCAAATTACAAAAGCTTTGCTTTTTGAGTAGATTTACTATCAGTGGCCGGGTTATATTGTTATGGTTATATAAACGGAGAATATCGGTACTATGAAATGTTTATTTCTTGTTGTTTAGATTTGTGCAGTTCTTGCAGCAGTTACTGAGGTAATTTATGTTCCCCTTAAATGCCTACGGTAATTTTTATTTTCTTTTATTTATTGTTGCCTCTTTGTTCTTGCCTTTGTTTTTGCTTTTATTATATTTTTTATGCAGTGTACAGATTGGGGTCATTTACAACCTCATTTGCTGTTTTAGGGTTAAGTTATTATTACAGTAAAGATAATGTATCTCTAGTTTATATTAGTCTAACATTCCTCACAATGCACTCTACTAGCATGTAATCTGGTCGGTGTTTCAGTAAAATATACCAGAAATGTTTTTAGGTGATTCGAAAGAATGGTGGAAAAGAAACAGAAACAGAATACTTTGGAGCCTTGGTATTATTTTTTAATTTATTATAACAAAATATGAAATGCTATTATGTTACTGTACCATTTTATTTAAAAATTAAAACCAATTTATTGTAGATGACAGCTCTGGAAACTACTGATGATGACAGTTCTTTGATTGCAATTGCTTTCCTTCTTTCTTTAGTTATCAAAAGGTAACTGTTCTAAGTTTAATGCAGCAAAATGTTTTAGGTTAAATTCTATAAGCTTATATGTTAATGTTAATCAATATTGTTTTACACTGTACTTTATTGAACATTTTGACTGTTGTGTTTTATTTTCGCAGGATTCCCAAATCAGTTTTACAAGTAAAATTTTCCCCAATTTGCCAAGTCATTTTGAATATCTTGTCTACAAACATGGATTCTCAGTCAACGTCATTCCTCAAGTCAGTAAGTGCCAGGGATGTCTTGATTGGTTTTACAGTGATTGCATGGTCTTATATTTAACCTTTTATTAAGGGGGCTTAGCAGTGGAAGAGTTGACTGAGCATATATTTACCAAATGTTTCTAAATCCTTTCTCCAAGCATCAAAAGTAGATATTTCAGTGTTTTACTTTCTCAAATACCAGATTTGACTTCTCTGGGCTAGACACTGTAGAAGTCAACTAGAGTACCGGTAGTAGTGAAAGTGTTAAAAGAAATATTACCGTATTTTTGTTTATTAACAGTTAATGTTTTGGTACACAAAATCTACTGCAACTATTTTACTGCAGTTACTCATGCAGCATTGCATTATTTCACTGTTTTTCAGCTTGTTACTTGTTTGTCGGAGGCTTTAAAAGCACAAGAAACATCAGTTTGGTCAGAATCATCAACACTGAAATCTTTTCAAGGATTGCTTATATTTACTGTGCATACCAAGCCAAAGGTTTTAAAATATAAATAACTTTTAAATATTACAGTAACCATTTTTGTTAGTGGCTCAAAAGTTGTCCATTTTTAAATGTGTATTGAAAATGATTTTTAGGTTCGTAAGTGTGCCCAGGAATCAGTTGCTGTTTTACTAAGAACAGTCCCAGGAGACCTAGACTTCCATCCAGCATGTCAGCCAACAATAAAATTTTGTATTGAAGAACTTGAAAAGTATAAAGGTAAATTAGTAAGAGGTTAATTATAGTTGTGGACATCTGTGTCACAGAATAGATAATCAACCACCAGAAGTCCAACTCCTTGTCGGTCTCTTTGAAGTTCATGTTTCTACTTTTTTGCCATCATATGCCACTGTACATGCCCATCCTGGCCAGTTCCCCCAGCACTTTATGCAATATTTTTTTCATACAGGGCACTGCACTCGCAGTGTGTTTAAAACATTGAAAAGAAAAATAAACTTAAGACAAACGTGCCCTGCCTGTCAGATTTTTGTTGAATGTTTTTTTTAGGTCCTAACCAAGCTGTCACTGCTCTCCATGTAATTGGTTTATTAAAGAATATTATGGTGGACCTTCCAAGTCAGGTAGAGTTACTGTATATTACATATGATGCTTGTTTTTCAAGTGATACCCAGAGGTTACCTTTAATAATTTTCTGTTTTCTACAGCAAGTGAAGACTTTATGTGAAACTATGCTTAAACTAATGACTGTTGGAAATGTTGTAAGTGTATTTTTTATGTTTAATTTCCCAGTTTATTTGTTTTAATTTATTATAAGAACTGATGTCAGCAGTTATTTGCATATTGTTGTGCTAGCTCTGACAAATTTGGAATGCAAAACTTGTTAACTGCAGGATATGTGACCTATTAACCCTTCTATTACCTAAGTGAACCAAACTGTCTGTCTAACACCAGACAATTTTACTTGTCATGGAAGTAAAAGGGTTAACTGAGCCAATCTCTCTTTCTGAAGTGACCAAAACTGGCCACTTTAGTATCAGCAGTTTACTCTGTCTAACTTCAGATGGTTTTAGCTGTCAGGGGAGAAGTCCAGTAGTGAAAAGTTTAATGGGTTAATAAATGACTTGGCCATGTGTAGTTAATGTGGATTACGATTATGTGTATATATAAAGTGTGCTATTTAAGTGAACTTAGGAAATACATCAAGAGGTATATGTTAAAAACATGTTTTTAAATTTCAGATGCTTTCTGTCAACTGCATGCAAGTTTTATACAATTTGTTTAAAGATAATCCAAAACCTTTGACTGTTACACCTGAACTTAATGGACAACTTATAAATGTAAGAAAAATATATTATAAAAATAAATTAACATACAGGTTGATAGAAGACAGTTGACCACTCTCCTTCAGCAAGTTCTTCTAGATGGTTCACACATAAAATTGACCTGTGTTAGATCAATTTCAATAGAAAAAATTCAAATAGAAAAAAACAGGGATACAAACTGGAACAGTTTGTATTAGGTTAGGTTAATGAAGACTGTTAGCCAGGTAGCACCAGTTAGTCCACCTCATTCAAGAGATCTTAAGTTCATGAATAATTCATGAGTTAATTAACTAATCAGACTAGGCAAATTAATCAGGTGATTGTGGTTGGATATATAGGCCAGTGAAACATGGCAACTCAATGTGGGTGGTTAATTGGATATCAGGTAAAAAACATTGTTCATCAATATAATTAAGCACGCAAAAATTGTAATGTGTATTTTAAATTATAATTATGGTAATTACTATTGTGTTCAATTGAGATGCTGTATAAATAACTCGAGCTTGTGGCACAACATATGCCTAACACTCAAAAAAATTAACAAAAACACTTGCACTATATGCTTGTGTTTTCATACATTGTTTTCTCATGTTTGGAACACTCACTTTTGTTGTTCATATATTTCTTCAATTACTTGGGAATGGGGAGTGAGGCACCCTTGTTTTTGTTTGATTGTACATCTGTACTTTGTAGACTGTACAGGCTACAAAACCATACTTTGTGTTAGATGTAATAAAATAGCAAACTTGGTATTTTTGTAGACAACCAGCTAAAGGTAAAGGATATCTTCTATTTTATTTCAATTCAGGCCCTTTTTGATTATCAACCAAGTGAAGATGATGAACAACAAACTGTTGCCTGGTTGACTTTAATGGAAAAAGCTTATTTAAATTTTCAAGTGTACGTAATAAAATCATGAATTGAGAAGCATTTTTTAGGAAAAGTTATTTTGCATTGAATTATTATTGAAAATGTTTTTTCTTTTATTCTAGTCTTGACAATCAGTTATGTGTAGATTCCTGTGCAAAACTTTTTGCATCGTGTATGACCTGTTTTCTTTCTCATCATGCAGTAGTCAAAGATCTTGCTGGGGAGACAATGAAGGTTTGAAAACTAAAATTATAATGCCTTTAATTGCCAGATGTTAGTACGTCTGTATTCAATTCATGCTTTGATAACCTCTAAAACATATTTTACCTTTAGAGCTTGATTGACAATTGTTTGTCCCCTGTTACTCAGAAACTTATGGTTGAGTTCAAAAACAATGAAACTAAATCTACAGTTTTAACCATATTGAGGTTAGGTTACTGTAATTTTATAGTTAATTATAGCAGTAATTAACAGTTACTGTATTCTGTGGAACTCAAGTTCTATTATCAGACCTAGCCATTTGAGGCAAGCATTTGCTCATGCAGGCTTTAACTTTTTAAGGAGAGCATTGTATTCTTTTACAAGAACAGATTTCTTTCTAGCTTTTCATTGGCTGCACAATCAGCTATGTGATTGTGACAATAAACAATACGATACTAACTCATTAGCTACACAATTAACTATGTGATTGTGACAATAAACAATATGATGCTAACTCATTGGAAGCACAATTAACTACCAGTATATGATGGTGATTGTCTGGCCAAGCATGTGTGATACATGAAATTCTCATTCCATTAAACTGTTCTACATTATATAACATGGTTTTCAATAGCAATTCATTGAAAGCAATTATTTTCCTTGAGATTTTGCAGCTTGCCTGGGCTGTGTGAGAAGGGCACTATCCCAAATCAAATGGCTAGGCCTGTATTCAGGGATTCAGATTTAGGGCAGCAAACAGCAAATTTTTCCAGGGTTTAAACAGACTTAGTGGCCTATTCACTGTGTTTCTATCGTATTTTGCCTTTGCTGGACAAAGAAATAACACAGATTTGTGTAAAAAAGCTACTTTTGCCACTTGGTCGTCAGCCCCAGTTCTCCGACCCACTGATTTTCCTTGCTAGGTCTTTCAAAAGAAACCTGAAATGCTATGTATTATATATGGGCTTATAAGCAACAATGTGAGTTTAGGTAATAAAGATGTACCTTAAAGTGAGCATGTTTGGGTGGCCCGATCCAAACACATTGGGTGGTTGCAATTTGCGGTTTGACCAATCAGCATGCACCTAGCACGTATGTTATTTTATAACTTTCATTAATTTACATTTATCTTTGGATATGGTTACCATATTTAAATTTTATAGATTTTTAGAATCTGGGCTAAAATATCGGTACCAAGGATCATGGAAGAAAATTCTTGATGTAATAACGAAATTTTTCGAGGTAAAATAATATGGTGTAAAAACTCACCGACTGGTGTTATCTCACTGTTTTTACTTTCTTGTTATTCTGTTAAGCGTTAAGTGTTAAGGTTAGCAATTTATATTGTTGTTTTTTTAAAGGTGTTTGGAAAATTATGCCCCGAGAAACTAAAAAAGGTGATTATTTGTTAATTAGCATATACTCGAAGTGGGAATAAGATTGTTTAATCAATTGAAATAAACAAGTGATGTAAACATAGCACTGGAATTCAGTATTTCTGTTTATATCTCTCGAGTATTTTTTCGTTGGTTTTCCGAGCTATAGCAGAAGTTGGACGCACTTGTGAACTCCATGATTTTAAGACATTCTTACACTATGCAACTTTCGCAACTTGTCGTGTAATTTTGTTGCGACATAGGCACAGAATATAGATCTATACAGAAGGCTCACTCAGTGGTAGAACGTGTCCCCGAATTTTTATGCAAAAATATTCAGTTTACTGGCTGAGACCAACCAGTTCAGCTTGTTGATTGGACA
>JAOBAZ010078445.1:0-11912 GCA_026546875.1 Pteroeides caledonicum | reverse complement strand
AAATTAACCATTCATAAAGCTTGGTTTGTACCACGTGATCAGGCAATTAATCATAGGGTTCCACTGGGTTTACCTCACATTATAGTAAAAATGTCGAATACCTCGTGCATATGTAGGATAGGCTGCATGAGATGGTCAAGGCATTTGCTGCGAAAAGATAACTGACTGTATAATCAAGGTTACCTTTCGTGAGCTAGGGGCAACGAGAATTAGGACATTGTGCTGCGGAAGGGCAACCGACACATTTAAAATAATTACCTAAACATCAAGGGGGGCAGAAAGCAAGGTAGAAGTAAAGTTGTAATAGTTTAAGCCAGTTACTAGATTTCGTATTCTCAGGATTAGCTTATTATTTCTCAGGATTAGCTTGCGGATGAAAGTATCAATTTCATCCAATCGTCTTCCGTCCATTTTTCTTTTACCCATTTCGAGCACGCGCATTTACAAACCTTAACCATAATCCACTTTTGCCCACTGTTTCCTAACTTTATTCCTTTTCACTCTCACTGACCGTTATTCCCCCGCCAGTCATTCTAATCAACTTGCACTCACCTCCACCAACTCCTATCAACTCTTACCATTTCTCACCAACTCCAGTTATCAACTGTTCATCAACACTTGTCAATCATAACCAACCGTGACCCACTCTTATCTGCTTTCACCACTCATTAACGTTTACCATCCCCTTTAAACCCACACCAACTCTCGCCAACCCTCATCAACTGTCATCAGAATCATGATTGCAAACTCTCGCTAACTCTCATCAATTCTCCCTAAATTTCCTCAAATCCCACCAGTTTCGTCAAACCTTTGCCAATTCTTGTCATCTTTCACAAACTCCCATCAACTCCCGGCCTACCAACGCTTGCAAACTTTCCTCAACATTCATCAACTCTTTCCAACTCTTGCCAACGTCCATATCACTCATATTCACATTTATGAAGTACTAAATGTAATTAAATGTATTCAATCGTGCCAACTTCTCTAATAAATACCCATCAAAAAATCATCACATTACATCATTGCCTAGGTAAACCAATCGCATGCCTTATTCCGGGAATAATTCCCAAAATACCGTACATACGCGACGCCAGTGTCATAGCTTTGTTTAGTTTACCGTCTGAAAAACCACTCAAACGTACCAGAGCCTTTTATTGTTATGATTGCTGTATCCGGTCACACAGTACTTGTCTCAGTCACGTTTTTCACTTGCACTGATACGATCTTTTCACAACTCAGTGCCAAGTTCAAAAATAATCTATCCTTCGTGAAAACACAAATGAAAACAATAGTGACTGGCAAAACAAACTGTTTTAGTATGTAACGAGATAAGTGTATTAATGAAGTTTTCAACAGAATTTGAAAATGAGCCCCAAACTGACACATATATAACTAACGTCTCTTCTTGAAATTGTACTACGAATGAGAATAACATTTTGAGGACTCTTGCAATTTCAAATTTAAAGTCTAGAAGTTTGCGTTATGTATAGTTTATAGACGTACTACCAACTGAGTAACTGAAATACGTTATTTTCGGCACAGTATATAGCACTTCAATAATATTTAATAATTCTGTATTTTAATAATTATTTCAATAGTTTTTATGTCAAAAAACAAAAAATGCCCAGTTATTATTTTTCGAGCTTATTCAAATTCTTCTTTATAATTTTTGTCCGCATTTACTTGCTTTTCCCATGCATGCATGTATTATACATATGCAGTATAAAGTTGTTCCTCATCAAATCAAGCTTCCTTTGCTCGTTTCAATTTGCCGACATTGTCTTGGGACTTTATTTTTGTTTATCGATTTTTGTTTTGTCTGTCGTTTTTGTTTTCGGTGATTATATTTTTTTTTTGAAATCCCGAGCGGTACATGTAGCTATATCAGTTTTAAATGTCAACGATTTCCTTCGTTGTTGTAATGTCACACCATGTGCCCGTTTCACACACAAAGATCAGTCCACTTATCATCTGCTTTTACTGTTAATTTATTATTTGAATAATTCTTGCTGAAGGCATACTTTTATACAACTGCGTTAGTGATTGCATGTGACTGCACGACAACGCTTCTGCCTGGCGAGTTCTACTTTCGAGTTCTGCTTTCGAGTTTTGTCCTAATCCAACTCCTTTTGTCCGGTTTACTGTAGTTTTATCATTAAAAACTTATTCAGTCTCTTACCGTCAAGAGCCATCTACTTGAAACCTCCTAAACTCTCTGTCGGTCTTAGCGTTTTGTCCTTCACATTCTAGTAGTGTACTGGAGATGATTTGTAATAATGTATCGAGTTGTAATACGTAATATGCGTATGTGGCGGACTAGACCTTCACGCAGAAAAATCTTACATAAAAAGTACAGTCTTTTCAGGGCAACAATTTTACCATGTACGAGAGGGGGTATGTTCTTTGTTCTTTTGTTTAACAGCGTCCTCACAGCTGTCGTGTTTCGATATAGCGCACAAACATTTAATTTCATTTTATATCGAAACTGAGAAAGCTAAAAGATAGGGCGGACAAGTTGTTATCTTGAAGATATCTTATCATGTTAAGTACAACTAGAAGTTCACTCAACAACTAATAGCTTGGAACTCACCAATATACTAACTGCTTTGTTCTTTGAAATCAGTTAATTATGCAAAAAAAAACACGTTCGTGTAACATCTTATTTCTAAGTAATTTGCGTTTCAAGTAATTTGATAAACTGTAATATTTACTGTTGCATGCACATGTAAATTAAGGTTGAAAAGCTGACGAGTATCCTGCTATCAGAGTGAGTAGAACTAGGCGTTCACTCGACCACTTGTAATTAAAATACAGTTTTTAAATATGCAGTGAACTCGTCAAAATCCCACGGTATTTTAACAGCTCGGTTGAATTAAACTCATTAATATTTATTTACCCAACGATATCGCCTCGAGAAAACCGAATTCCAAAGATAGTTTTCAATGCACAAGCGCTTAAAAAGGACAAACAAGTCAAGGAAAGCATGCAATATACATTTAGGTAACATTAATGGATGTAATAATAACTGCAGCTCGAAGGGTCTATCGCCCCACGCGCCGTGTGTTAATACAAACCGATTTTTTCTCGGCGGATTTCTCGGCAGATCAGTATAAACTCCTTATTAAATCTATTCACTTATGAGTTATGGTAAAACATATATCAAATAACACACCTTACAATTTTACTTCTGCGAGATATCAGTCAAGCAAATAAATATATCGACTTTCGAGACGGTAAAAAGTCAGAATCATGCAGCTGTTGCGAAAGTGGTGTTACATAATGTAGCTTGTTTTAAAGCGGTTATAAATTACTCTGGGAATCTTTGTGAGTTCTCCAACGACAATATAGTGTAACAATTATACTTGCGTTGCGATACATAGCCGCTTTTTCCTTATGTTAAAACGATTTTGCCTGAACGTTTCACGAAACAGGTGCATTCAGTCAAATTTAATTAACTTCGTTTTATAAACAATACGCTTTGGCAGCCAACTTGTCTGCAAAGTATTAGCAATATATTTGGCCTTTGAATCGCTGTTTATCCCCTCAACAAACACAATAGCGCTATTTTAGTCAGCACTGAGCCACGAAACCCAGTGGGCTACTTAACGAAGACAAATCGGTCGGACTTCAATATTTACAATTGTTTATTAAGACGACAGCGAGAGGGGAACAGCAGTCTGAATAAAATTATCATACCGTTTGCAACAAGTGGTCGGGTAAACGTTTAAACAGCTAAATAGACACAATACAAAACTTCCCAAATTGAATTATGGCAGTAAATGTATATAGGTGTGTTACTGTATCGTGTGTATGTGTATACTGTATTATTATACATGTAGGCCTACACGTTTTTCCTCATTATTGTATAGAAGCTAAATTTAGTATTGCTCCAGCACACGTAATTTGGCTAACCACAGTAGACGTGTCCATGTTTGGCTTGTTAGCAAATGGTAGCAATGTTACAATTGACAATGACAATACTGGAGCAATAACAAAATTAATGTCTCTTCATGTACTTTTGGGTCTAATTAATCTTTGAACGTATGAGCCTGGGCCATTGTGTTAGAGTAAATGAGCTTGTTTATAGCCAATATTGGACAGTCTGATTGGAGGAAAGGCAAGCTCAAGCATTTTGGAACTAAAGGGATTGTTCAAACAAATAAAATGCCAGATATTTTTTGCTGCAAGCCTTGGTTGGCCACAATGTATACAGTAGATACATGGCAGTACAAATGAATTCTGTTTGGCTATTCAAAGGTTCTTGAAAGCTAATAAAGTGTTGCTAAATGGGAGTAATAGGGGCACTACATCTTGGAGATTATCTACAAGTCTTGGCCAGATATGGTTAAACAAAAATACTTTTTAACCTTTGGGTTAATACCAGGTACTCTAGATTCTCAAATATGGCTATGAGAATGCTATTAAGCCACATTTATTTCATTTATAGCATCAAATAAGAGAAAAAACCTTCAATCTGTTGAAAAAACAGGAAGGACTACCAAAGATTAAATTACAAAGAAAGCACCAAGATTTCCCCATGTCGAAGAAAAATGGGAGAATTTGATATTGAATTGTACATATGTGATCAAAGTTTAGTAGCACGAAGATGTTTCCCAGGTTTCTCTTTCAAGCATTTCACTACTACTAGGGAATGGGCCACGAAATCTGCTGACACATCTGTGCCTTTGGTATCATGCTAGGACTAATGTCAAACAGTTGTACTTATCAAAACTTCCCCTATTCATACTGTATCTCCATTTCGGACAAATTCTATGAATCAATCATTCAATGTAATCAATACATCAAAAATTTGCTGGACATTTTACAAAGGTTTTATGGTTCTTCTTAAAAAGCTTGGGTGTTAAAACAACATGCAATGAAAATATACATCTGTGCTTTGTCAATATGGCTTGTGCCTGAAATGACAGATACCTGACACAACCTTTAATTCATGTATGTCTACGCCTTGGTTTATTTGATAAAGCCGGTGTGATGTTACTTTTGAAATGATTTTCAAGGGTTTACAATTCTAAAGCAAGATGTTTGGGAGGAAGTAACAAATTCTAAAGCTGTCCAGATAGAGCTTGTAAAACGTGTTAACAAAGCAGGAAGCAATTTTGAGTAAAAGGAACAATCAGCAAATTACTGTAAATTTAAAATATATAATGTTCTAATTGACTAATATACTAGCTCGCCTCAGTTAAATTGTCATATTTGAAACTTTGATTTTACAAACCTAAGTATGTAAACTTGTTTACTAGTATAACTGTGCTCAATATAGTATAATACAGGTTTGAAAAATGCTGAGTATAAACAACTTTTGACAGCATGTTGTTCTAGTGTATTGTGTATTAAAGATGCTAATGTAAATACAAAATATTTAGTACAACTTACAATTGCTTTCATCGTCAGATTCACTGTGTTGCTTGTTCAAACCTGTATCTTTATTAAAGACCACACTCTGTCGAGGTACAGGAATTGGTTTCTCCCTCACTATCGCGGCTTCACCATTAGAAACTGGATTTAACAGCGAAGAACTTAGTGAACGTCTTTTGGGGGGGAGTATAGGTTTAGACTGTTGCACGGTGTTTATAACTAGACTATTCGGTTTCTCCTTCGCCGGCGAATCTAAACTTTCATTGTGTATATTTGTATCGTCCGAATCGGAATCATCAAGGGTTGAATACGTGTCCATATCACTCAGTGAGCGTTGAAGTTCCTCCAAATCGACAACTTTATAGGGCATTATCAGTTCTACTTGTGGAGGTTTGCTTGAAGACCTTGGAACTTGCCGCTCTGGCAATGGAGGTGCCTCTTCCTCTGCGACATTTAACGACATTTTATTACACTGCCCTAAATATGTATCGTGGTAAGGGGCGTTTTCGTATGTGTAGAGGCTTGACGTACAGCCATCGCTCTGGTCTGGGTATTCACTCGTTTTTCCCCAAGAGTGTTGACTAGAATGCGATTCTTGGGACGCTGTACTTGCCTGACTACAACGTTTGCTTCCTTCGCCACGGCCGAACACGAACCGATCGGAAAACGAACTTAAGGACGCACTATCAGGCGAAGAACTGCCCTGCGCTAACGAGCTTGTATTACTGCTACGATTGCTACTAGAAGTTGAGAAGCTATCAGGACTGGACATGCATTCATAGTCCCCCTGAAATCTATTAGGAACTCGCAGATTGTAGGCTTCTTCTGTCGAATCCAGAGAGTCGTTTCGCCGACGAACGTCGAACACTTGGCGATGCTCGGGCAATTTCTCTGTGTTTACATATTCATGAAACGTGCTATTGTCTTTAAAATATTCACGAGCACCAACGAACGGTTCTCTTTTCGTAGTAAATACGAAGTCGTTGTCGCTTTTAATGAGAGCTTTACCTTTTTTAGGCAGAACAGGTTTTTCTGAATCCACTGTCGTTATATAGTTTGGCACGTCGCTACCACGCCACGGTAAAGAATTCCCGTTTCTTGCCGTTGTCTGACTCGGCTCGTCTCTCTCGCCGACCACAACCATAGCGTCAAACAAAGTGATATCAAATAGCTTCTTAGACTTTGCTTCGTCAACTTCTTTATTATTAAATCAAAACAAACCTGGACATCTTTTAATGCATACTATAGCAACACTAAACCTTGCCTTTGTCCATTAACAGCCTTGACAACTGATTGGAGACTTCCGTTCGTTAACTCGCTGTCCAAACAGAACAAATCCGCACTACCTTTCTGGCACGTTATATACTCGAATCCTGCCGAGACACCACTGCAGTTTTCCTAGGCCGAGTTAAAACTGTTCAGCTATTAACAAAAACTCATCACCGACAAACTCTCACACGTGCGATTGTCGTTGTTTGATACATGCTGGGTCGGGTTTCCGCTGATTGTCTAGCTAAAATAACTAGCGGTTTTCGTTCCCCCGCAAATGTTATAATTTCTTTACTTTTCGGCCGCCTTTCCCAACACAGAATATAAATTAAACCGCTATCTTGAAGTGGTCGATCAACGTAGATAAAATCATTTATAATCACCATCTACAGTGTCTGATCGCGTTCCTTATGCCAGCAAACAATCACCAGGCGTTTGTTTTGATAGAATCTTAAATCACTTATCAATAAGTATGTACGGTAATTAATATATCAGTCAAGCTGAAAATAGGATGAGAACGCATATCCGGTGCTGATACTCCAAGACGATCGTGTATACCTCCCCAATAGGAAAACCAATTTGTTTTCACAATATTTCGTCCTTGATTGAACCAATATCTTTACATGATAAAAGATTACAGCACGTAATGAACTTGGGGAAAATTAATAATTATATCGCACTAAATAATCGTATTAAATTATTACTCACGTATTAATACACCCAAACGTTTTTCCATAAAACATCAAAATGCGGATTTTCGCAGTTGCTCTCGAAGTTGGTTCCTTATTTGTTTTCCACGACTGTAGAGGGCTAGTGAAAGTCATGTTTGAAGTCACCAAATAGACAAGAATAAAGGTTTGTATCAAAAGATTTGTATAATAGTCCGGCAGCCAGAGGGATATACCTTGCAAAAAAGTCTATACAATGTTTTATGGCGAATTCTTGATAAATAGATTGTTCTTGACAGCAATCTGAATGATATTATGTGAGTGCAAAATATTTAAATTATTTATGTTATTTCTTAACTAAGGTTTTCATATTCTGAACAACAAATGGGAAAATTAGTGCTTTTTCTGGTAGGAATACTTACAGACAAACCGACAAAGCAGCTAAACGGCAGCCATCTTGGATAAAGGAATGTCGCTGGGGACCTGGGCAGCAGACTCTAGAACAGACTTTTAAAGTCAGTTCCAGAAATTATTTCCCCTAAATATCAATATTTCGTTGTTTGTTTTTGACATTTAAAGCATTTTTGCTACATTTGATGAAACAAATTAAACGACTCGATCCAAAGCAGTCGAGTAAATATAAGTTTAATGAATAATGTAGCGAATGTCATTTTACAGTTTAGCTCTGTGCTAAGGTCACAGATGAGATCAAGCCGAATAGTGGTCAGTTGGGAGCATGCTTCACTGACGCAGCTTTTAGGTCTCTAAGAGTTATTCAAGCCCACGGAAACGTTTTCTCTCTTTATGTGCATTAAATATATATATTGAGAAAAACTGCCTACCGAATTATGAAGCTTATATGGTAAGAACTTTGGGCGCACTCTTGTTTGAACTTCATGCTTCTAATAATAAATGGAACTCAGTATATTCATCGTAAATAAGTACTTACTAATTGTGTTCGTAAAATTCCAGAAAATTGCCACTTAATTAAAGACCGTTACAGAAGTTAATCTGAAAGGCAAAAGTTCCTTGAGGTTGCTGTAACTGAAAAAAAATTTTCTCCAAAAGCGAAAAATTGCTAAGAGGTTGCCGACTACGAGTGTCTAATCGTAAATTTTTGCAACCTAATTGAACTATTGTGTCTATCTGACTATAGTCAATATCATTTCCGTTTGCTTTCTACATTATATTTTATATTATATTCAAACAAAGATTGAAGAGTATCTTTTCTGGGAATACCATATTTTTTACGTATGAGAAAAGCACTAGCTAATGTTATTTTGCAAAATAACGCACCTAAGGCTAAATAACCGTATATAGAATAATTACTTTGCTGGCGTTTCGAGGGGAGGCACCTCGTCAGGACAAAGCAAATTTTCATTGGACCGAAGCCACTTATTAGAGTGAAGGCCACACGCCGAATAACCGTGAAAGGCTTTCTCTAGAAAAAACTCTATCCGAATTTGCCTAAATGCACAGGGGACAAAAGCCCGCAATCAAGGCGAGAAATGGAATCAGTAGTGTAAAATAGTTCTCATTACCAACAAGCAAATTCGGGGAACATCTAATAGCAAGAACTAGTTACTCTACACAGTGGCAGTTTCCCACCGCCTTGTTGTTCGATTTTTTACTTCGTTTCGCCTACTTATAGCAGAACTAACTATTGTCTTTTCCAATTTCTGTATATACGGTTTATCTTCTAAATCAAGACGCTGACCTTTTGACTTGTTTCTCAGTCGTTTCCTGACAGACACAAATTGGATTTCTGGTCAATTAATGGCGATTGCATGTTTATCTAACTATCTAAACAAAACAACTGTAATATAATTAATCATTGTTTTCTTATCAAACGAATTTGATAAAACTTTCAAAATCATTCTAGCGAAACGTTGGCAGTTGTCAACCGTTGTTTCACTAATACAGGCTCGGGATGTAAGGCCTATAAAAAGAATGCAATCCTGCACACTGAAGAATAATTTTTGGTCAGAGAATAAGAATTTGTTAGGATAACTCCTATATCATTAAAACGCTTTTCAAAGTAGCTTTCTAGCTAGTAGGAGTTCGTTACACTTGAGCAAGTAATCCTAATCCTCGAGTGTTTTTGGTTTTTGTAGAGTGAAGTCAAGAATTAAAACTTTAAACTAAAGTAGCTTCGATTTCATTGTTTTAGCACAACGAACGTGTTTCACTGAGCCGCTGGATGTATTTTTAGTTTTTTGTAAGCATCCCGTCAACTTTTCGAAATTCTTGTAAAATGTTCAGTAGCGTAGCCAGCCCGATAATTTTGTCATGCTATGCAAATATTTCCATGTTCAACAACCGTAAAAACAATGAATTTCTAAAGAAATGAATAATGCTAAGGATTTGATATTTGCATAGCATGACTAACCTTACAGGCTGCTTACGCCAGTGAAAATGTTCAGCTAAATCATTCCTTACTCTTGCATGTACTCGACATCTTGCGATCGGTGAATGGAGAGTGGCGTGCTGCGAGCACTCTTGACTGAAGATATCCCTCATTAAAACTCAGTTAGATAAGCGTTTTGGGCGTTTAACAAGTATAATTTTTCAGAAAATTCGAAAATTTCGAACGCGTTGGAAAAGTGTCTGCGATGGTAACGTATGCTGCGAAACTGTGTGCTACATTCTGTTGAAATTTAATGGCAAACGTGATAGAGATTTATCACCAATTGTTTGCTAGAGGTTTGCTCTCATGGGCATCAGGTGTGAATGTGGCACTAGGTTTGCAACAGTTTAGGTCGCGTGAGAACCGATACAGGTTAATTTGTCGCAAACCCAGTGGCGTAACTCCTACGAGCACCATCAGGCTAGACCCGGGGGCACCCAGACCACCCTTATCTCGGTTGCCCGAAAGCTTTGTTCACAAGGATATCATTTCCGACAATCTAGAGCATTCTAGCTTTTCACTCGACGTTGATCATTGTGACTCGTCGCGGACTATGATATTATTTAATAATTTATAACCGTTTACGTGTCAGCTATACGTGTATAATCAAGCAGAAACTGCGGGAAGACACAAAGTTGGAACTTCTGCGCTTGTTTACAGAAAGTTGAGGGGCATCCGATCCCAAATTTTCGCCACTGCGCAAACCAGCAATTTCACTTGATCTTCTCTTTTTTAATTAAATTCTTCAAAATTCGCTTTTGTATTAGACATTTCAGGTAATTGCGTCACAAGTGCACGGGAGTGAGACTAAGGGGCCCAGAAATAATCTACTTATTTTGTCCGTACTAGTGAGCTCGATTTATATAACTGGAGGGAGATCTCGCATACTTTTGCACTACCGGAATCTGACGCCAATTTTATAATTGTAGTACGTCATTTCCAGTCCTTTTGCTCGGTCTTTTGCACAGCTTGATGAGTTTGCTACGTGCGACATCGAACAAAAGGACTGGAAATGACGTACCACAATTATAAAAATTGGCGTCACTCAACAATCCAAAGATCTCCTTCCAGTTATATAAAGTAAGTATCGATCTCACTGGTTCCACAGCCTATATTGTGGGGGCCCTTAACCTCGCTTCCATGTAGTTGTGACGTAGTTACCGGAAAAGTTTATTTGACGAGCGCTCATTCACCGCACGGGGGGAAGCCAGGTAAGACGAACAAGCGTTAGAGTTAGTGCTAGCCAAGACCAACCCTAGCACTTGCGCCCGCTAAATTATGAAAACTAAAAGAAGCTCTAAGTATTGCCTGACGTTAGCCGATGTAAAATAATAAGACACGCCAACTTATTACAATGTATTTTACGTAGGCTAACGTAGGCCTTGACACCAATGGTCAAGAACTTCAAGTCAGTTTGTGGATCAACAGTCATTTCGCAACGTTCGAATAACTTAACTGATATTTTGCCACCAGTCTCTTTGCGCGCCACGCGGCACTGGCGGGTGACGCGGTGCAGTCATTGTCTTGCATATGAGCCAACCCGCTGTACGACTACAGGTATCTTAGCCACTGACTCAAAGATCACGAACAAAACAAACAACATATAGTTTATGTAAACGAAATCTGTCATTGTTAAAATCTAAAAATATTACTTCGTCGTGAAAGTGAAAATGACATTTTTAAAGGTGTGCTCTTGAATTAAAACAATAAAATTGGAAAACGGATCTGGTATCCCAAAGAGTTGAAGAATTTACGACAACAGTAAACAAGTGTCTTTATACAAGCCAACGAGGTATCGTTTTTACGTTCTTGGTTGTAATAATTTTAGTGTTTTCGTATTGAGAATAACAATTGGCTACAAGAACTTTACTGAAGTGTTAACTTTTAAAAAATTTCGTTTTTCCATAGCGTTTCAAGTATAATTACTAGGCTATATACAACCAGGGCCAAAGTAGAAGTAAATAAGTAAATGAAATCTGCTAAATAAAGCCCCAAAGCTAGATATAGCAATGAGTGATTGACGTTTTGCGAATGAGAACGCCGTAGCATTTTTAAGTAGTATTAGACTGATAAAAACAAAATAATTTATAGTTCTTACGCCTAGCTCGCATAAAACTGAGGATAATTATCTTGTATATCTTAGTGAAGTACATGTTTATATAAACTATTAAACAGTTTGGTTTCTGGTTAGA